>CAUJNA010000494.1:145000-147500 GCA_963377175.1 Effrenium voratum | reverse complement strand
GTGTGGATAGACATTTGATGACTGCTCAAGTTTCTTTGACTCGCTTTTGGAGAGAGCAAGCTGGCTTCAGTCATGTTGTTCAGCATTGTCGGAACTTACAACTCGATGCCATTTCTGCTGCACGATTGTGTGTCCCAGTTTAGACTTTTGCTCTTTCACTACCACGCCAAGAACCATTCAGCCACACGTCAAGGCACACTCTCAGAGCGCGAGCTTGCATCTCGGAGCTCGCTCGCCTGGCATTCCATGCCTCGTTTCCCTCATGTCCATTGGTTCGTACGCTGCGGCTAGCTTTGCAGCTTGCCGTAAAGGCAGTCATTGATTTGCCACTGTACAGGCTCCGCCAAGCGCGCGGGGACCGGCCGAGAAAACTGCGATCAGCGCGATGAAATGGCCGTTAGTGCCAAGAGAAGTCGGATGCCGCGGACTGCAGGGGCCATGGTCCGCATGCCAGGCACGTTAGTTGAGGCGAGGGGAGCGCCTTGTGTGAGGACGGGGTGGTGCTGCGGTACCGCATGCAGCTTGGCAAGCCATCTCCTTGCGGCTGGAATGGCGGACTAGATTCCCCGACCTGGGGGAGTGCAAACGAGAGGACTCCTGGGATGCTGGTGTGGTTTTGCTTACAAAGTTTGTCATTTGAGTCAGCTTCAACAGTTACCGATCATTTGCTTTATGTGGGAGTGTTTCACGCACATGTTGTTCTTTTTTCCCTCGAAGCAGGATACGGGATGTCCAACAAAACAATACAGGACCACCTCAGAAATAAAAGCAGCACAGAACTGAAAATCAGTGTGGGACGTCCTAACTTCGGAATGAATGCACGCCAGGCAAGTAATGTTGACGCTGACTCATTTCAGGTTGGCTGCTGGCCACTTTGGGCTTGAGCTTGATTATATCCTGCTAGGTATGCTGGCATTACCAGCCCCTACCTCAACAGAGGTGGGCTGCAGAAGAAGTGCCGGGCTGAGCAAGTCGTGCCTCAACTTGCTTGTGCTCAGTAGCGAATGACCTTCCGGGTGTTGGGAATGAACAGTTTTGGGATTTCCTTAAAGGACACCTGATGAACCGGAGGGTTTTCCTCGTTCCGTGCAACTCATTCCCTGCATCTCTAGCACCGATCGAGCGGCCCTCGGCCCGCTGAGGTTCGAGGTCAAAGGCGAGCGCATCTCCGCAGAGCAGCGCAGCGAAGCGCGGAAGAAGGAGGACCGGGGCTGACTGCGCCGGTAACGCACGACGTCGTTGTACTTGCTGGTTGAGACATGGAATGACCCTTATACACCATCCAACTGGTTTCCTTTCAGGGGCACATTTCGAACGCCGTGTTCACTTTGCCGACCTATGCTTTGTGTGGATTTTTGGCGCGTCCAATTTTCGGGGGGAACGGAGCGCCTCCCATCGCTGTCGGGTGCGACAGGAGCGCTGGGGTGCCCTGGAGCTCCACAGGACTTTCAGCAGCATGGAGCAGACCCATAGAGTCGAGAAATACACCCCGGAGTCGATGAGGGTGTCGCCTGTGAGGGATTCACTTTTGGCCCAATAGGACAGGCTAGTCCGGGGTCAACATGGGTCTGTCTTAACATGGACGACCCCCCAAACAAATTGGTGGTGTCCCTTCGTGTTCCTTAAACATGGGCCCGAAAAGGGTACCTTCAAAAAACGGCACATCCGTATGGCCGTAATTGGGAAAGTGATTGGTCAAAGTCGACGTCTCAGGATGTTCCCCAAGCTCATTGGACTGCCAAAGGCCGGTTTGGATTGCGCGGACGCCCCACCCTTGCTGTATCCTACTTTGGGGGCTGCTTTGGCCTGATGTTGAAGAACATTGGGGAGGAAGCAGTTACTTGTAGTCCTAGCATGCTCCCTTGACGCGTGACTGGGCTCCGATACAAGTTGGTGCGACCAATGAACATGCATCAGCGTGAATTTCACTGCCCTCGCCAGAAGCGTCGCGACAAGAAGACGATGGAGGTATGCTTTTATAGCGCCTCGGCTGTTGTTCTTTTGAGGCCGCCATTGGTACCCCAAGAGGGGTCATGGTTCTTCCAGCTAGTTGAACACTCATCGTTGCCCAAGATCTGCCACATTGAAGCAGCAATGATGCAGGCAGTATAACGTGGGAGGGGGGGGGGGGAAGGGGAAATGTTTCAGTTCCGCGTGTCCTTGGGGCATATCTTGGGAGCGCTCAGTCTAGTTACAAATGAGTTCAGTGTTTTGCGTTTGGTTTGTTCCACCGCAGCAGCCGTTCCCAAGCAAGCAGAATACATACGTGCTCCAACCCCATGCCACATGCAAGCCGCAAAGGAAAGCATCGCAGAAGCTGCTGATTTTATGTGCTTCTACAGTCATTGCAGTTTGACCGGCAGTCAGCATCGCGAAGGAGCAGACGCCTCGCATGGAAATGCCATCAATTTGTATGGTTGCTTGGACCAACCAGTGAACTGACCACCCCAAGCTGCAGCTTTGGAATCGTTTGTTGCACATTCCCGGCATCAATCCTAGG
>CAUJNA010000494.1:50000-140000 GCA_963377175.1 Effrenium voratum | reverse complement strand
CCCACTTTGGTTTCCGTAAATGAGGCCTTGATGACAGAAGTCAGTGTATCATTGAGGAAAGCACGCGGGGTGGAGTATGGAAATGATCTGCTGCGCTCCTACCTGTGACCTGTGTGGTCTGTGGGCAAGTGAGTCAGCTGGATGCCTTTGGAAAATGTGTTGACTTCCTCAGTGGGTGTTCAATCCCATGAGGCTTCTATCCCTAAGCTGCGAAGCATGGGCAGTATCGAAACAGAGCAAACCCAACGCAAAGGCTGGACGCTTTTATACCCAACTGGTAATTTTAATGTGAACAGTGCCTCACGTGTGCTTGGGGCGTGGATTCGTACCATTCTCCTACCTCATTGTGCAGCAATCCAGCAACAGGTCCATCTTGCGGCCGACTGATGGACGCATCCATTGGTTTGGTTTCTCGCCATGGTTTGGGCGTAGCAAGACATTGGAGCGGAGCCAGACGCTTTGCCGAGTCTTGCCGAGGAGAAGGTCCCCGACCGCTTCAGAAAGCTGACGCCAGAGGACTTGCGGAAGGAGGCCCGGGCTTGTTTGGCCCGTTTTTTGTCTGGAAACAAACATGGGGCCATTTTTTTTTTTTTTTTTTTTTTTTTTTTTTTTAATATATATAAAATATATATATATATATATATATATATTTATTTATTTTTTCTGAGAAAGAGCAGTGCAAGCAGCCCACAGCCCAGTAGCTTCAGCCGAAAAATGTTGGCCAGAGGCACCATGAGGCCGGCCACTTTCACTCTGCGGTTCATTTGGGGAGGACACACGGGGACAGCTCAAAGGCCCATGTTTTCTCACACTGCACACCACTAACTGGCATCATTTGCTTCGTGCAATGGCAACCCGCGGGAGCGAATTCAGCGAAGAAGAAAGACGTCATTCAATTGAAACGCTGGGCGGAGTGTTTCCCAAATTGTTGGCCCCCTTTCTAGCGAATGCACTTGAGCGTGCATACTGACTTGCAAGTTTTTTTGCGTGCTTGCCTAAATTGTGTTTTTGTCGTATAAATGCACTTGAAAAAGTCATGCCCACGAGGAAACAGAGAAACAGAGCTTGTATGAGAACTTGGGAAATAATGGGCGTTTGCCCAACATGGTCGGTGTGTTCATTGAGAGCGGGCAAGATTTCGGCAGTGGTTTTGTTTCTGTAGTACCTTTCTTAGAGCTGATATGCGACCGAACCCGTCTCGTAAGCTGTGGGGCAAGCGATGAAAGTACGTGTCGAGTTACATGCGCACACACGCGGAGAGAGTCATCCGGCGCGCGCGGTCGGTTTGAGGGGGGCCTGCTGAGCAAGATGCCGCTGGTGGTGCTCCGCTCGCTGCTGCGTTGGGCCGGCGACCTGGGATGAGACTGATCGGCCGGGATGAGCTGGCAGTGTGGCCAAACGGAAATACCCCTGTTGTGTGCCCCCCCCACCCGCAACGAAGATCCCAGCAGTAACACCTTTACATTTGGAGCACTTGCAGCAAGTGAGAAGCAGAGTCCTTTCGCCGCCAAGTTTTCGAGGCAAAGACTGGCTCCTTGCGCTATGAGCGGAGAAAGACATGGGCTGTCTACGATGCTCTGAAGGCATGCGAGCTGTTGCATGGCAGGTCCCATGCTTTCTCGTCTGGTTTGAGCAAAACACTCTGAAAGGGAACCATCTCATGGAATCTGACTTTCACCACTGGTTGGGAAAAGTTACCCATGGTCATCCCCCATATCAGCTTGGTCAAGATCGGCATTGCTTTCCAGCCCATGAGCCACGTCCATGGGTCCCCATCCCCCGCACGGAGGTGCTGGGGCTCACCTGGCTGGCCAGGCGTGTGAAGCAGCGGGAGGCGTGTGAAGCGGCCGGCTTCGGGATGCGGGAAACGTATCCATTGGTTTTGACCCACAGCCAAATGGCAACGATCTTGTGCTGCTCCTCCCCAAAGGGCCCCCAATCTTTGACAGCTGCATTCCCAAAGTGGCATACGAATGGAGAGGGGGCTTGGTTGGGGAGGATTTTGTGGCTTGAAGCGAACTTTAGCACTGTTGTTGTGACCGATTCAATCACCTGTCGAGGTTGCGCGATATGACGATATGGGCTAAATTGCTGGGCAAATTTGCAAGAGGCATGAAGCAACCGCAGGCCTTTCTTCTACATGAGTGCGTACCGGATGAAGATCACAGACAAGACAGTGCCAAATCAGACATGCACTTGATCAGTGTTCCACCTAAGCAACGGAGCACCCCATCCATTTGCATCCCAAATCCTATGCCGCTTCAGGTGGAGGAAGCCAAGGCTGCAGACAAAGAGTCCGGGACTCTTCCGAGTGCTGAGTGGCACAACTTTGGCCTTTTTGGGGCAAAGTACTCACTTAGCACAACGGACCCGTCCCTTTGTCCTTTTCAGTCCCATTCAGTCCCTTTGAGTCCTTTTCAGTCCTTATGGCATGGGGGTTAGAACCAGGCGACCGTCTGTCACTGACGTCTGCCGTCAAGTCAGGCCGAAGCGCAGGGCCCGCAGCCTCGGAAAGGCATGGCGTTGAATGGTTGGCTTGCCGGCAATTGCATGATGTTCTGGCCACCTTCTTGGGACTTCTAAGAGGCAGGCCTTTCAGAAATGGCTGACATAGGCTTCTCAGATTTGCTTAGGAGTCAGACTTGCAAGAGCTACATCTCCAACAGCCTTTGAAGCATCACTTCTCTGGTATGTTTTGGGACCATTGCTTTGGCTTCAAACCACTCGTTTGAATTACTCGCCGTATCTTGACACGCGATTCACCTGCCCAGATGGGGCAAGCAACCGCTCGCAAGCGGCAGGCAGGCAACGGACTTGTTGAAACTGACCGAGGTGGATTGGAACTCAAAGCTTCGGCAGCTCCTTTGCACACACCAATCACAGCCACAGCCTTCTGTCTAGGTTTCTTGAGTTCCAAGCATGCCAGAACTCAAACATGTCCCTGGCAAGAATGAAGCAACAGCCTCCCAAGGTTGATCCCAAGATGCTTCTGTTACTTCCCTGGTCACACTTCCCACTTGCAGCCCAAGCCTTGTCCGACCCAGCTATTCTTTCAGGCGAAGCGTGGGAAGCAGGCCGTTGGGCACTCGAGAGCACTTTGGCCTCAGTAAACCATGGAGTCGACCCATTCTCTGTATGTAACCTATGGTGGCCATAGATCAACTGGTGGGAACCTCTTCCAAGCATTTCCTTGTGTGCGTTGCTGCGTCGGGTTCCACGATCCATGATGCAAACGGCGCAAAACGCCAAGTACTTTCGAGACTTTCTTGCCCAGCTTACCGTCGCTGTTTTCGCAGGTGACGAAGGTGATGAAGCAACATGTGAAGCGGTCAAGGCGCTGACGGGGATGTGCCAGTCGCCACTGGCGAAAGCCTGGCTCTGAGAGCTCGGGAGGATTGTTTGTGGCAGCAAATCCCTGGCATGATGGGGAACAACTTTCATGACCAACTGTTTGGGGGCAAAAGATGGCTGACACCTGACAATGGTTCTGTTTCCAGCATGGGCTTTTCCCGCAGCGGGACAAGCTCCTGGGGTCGCAATGCGGGGGCATTGCCCTCTCTGATGGTCCGGGACTGACAGTGGGTGAACCTGCCTGGGCTCGGATGTTTTTACTTGGCTTTGCAAGGTCTTTGATTTGTTGCTGAAATGCAAGCCAACCTTGCATCAACTGTGCACAGTAGCATTCCGCACGCATCTCCTTTGATCAATCCACTAGATGGTTGTTGCAGCCTATGTGGCAGCTGGGGATATATTTTTGTTACAGTGCTTGCCTTCCATGTCATGTTAGCGTTGAATGCATTTAGCTTCGCAGAACCTTGTGCTGGACATTCTGCAGTGGTTGGACTTATCCAAAGCCAAATTTTCAATCTTGCTGACTTTCTTGTTTGCTGTTTTTGTTTAGTGGTGGCTTGAACCCACGTAACTGTTTGCACTTCAAAAGCTCTGGGATTTGAACCAGTACGGTGTTTTTATTTTGCGTGTCCGTGCAAGTCGCACGCTATTTCTAGTTTACTTTGACCAGCCCTTTCAGGATCCGGACCAGGGGAGCCCCAAAAGCCTGGCATCGCTCTGGTGCCCGAGTTTCAGCGCGGTCCAGGCTTTGGGGAAATGACAGGTGCCAGAGGAAAAGGCGCAGCAACTTTGCCTGCGCCATTTCGTCGGGGCACGCCGGGTTGGGCTTGAGGCCAGTTCCGGGGTTGGAGACGGGAACGGCGTGTGGTTTTTACGATGTGCAGCTGAATCGGGCTCAAGCGCCATACAGGGAGAAGGTCCAACGTCTGCACCTCGGAAGCACCGGCATGCTCCTTTTGCCGGCATCCAAATGTTGTTCCATCGTGATGAGTCATGCATCCCGTGCTGATTCCAAAAAAAATATAAATCAACATCCAAGGGAAAACACACATTCCAATGCCACTTTCTCTTGTGCAGTGGGCAGGGGAATGCTGCCGGCGATGCAGACATTCCTTTGTCCTTCGCAGAGTCAACGAACGCTAAAGATATGACTGACATATTCGCCTGATGCTGTTGCAATGTTGTAAGGTACTTGTGCATGAGCAGGAGGAGTCTGTGTGTGTGTGTGTGTGTGTGTGTGTTTGTAGCGCAATTTAGAGCGGGGTGGCTTCATGACTACTGCCGTCACTAGCCGTTAGCAGTGGATCGTAACATCCTTGCCTGTTTGACCTATCTTCCGGTTGTGCAATGCGTCTGAAAGTTCCGCATTTCTCCAAAGCTGCATGTCGAATCAATTTGCCGCTATCCATTCATCTTGTCCAGCCCCAGTGTCTCGTTTTGATGGCAGGACGGCTTAGATAGAAGTTATCTCAGATTCCTACCTTTGAAGACAGCATGGGCTCCGAAAGTTGCAATCCTTCCTCTACGTGGCGGAGTTCGTCAAAGAACTTACAATGTCAGGAGGTAATATGCGACAACAAACAAGTACTCAAGGACACGCCAGCATGGCCAGCAAGAAGCCTAGGCAGACACGACCAACCATCGCCCAACGCGGGGAGGGTCGGCATCGGATTTCAGTTCGGGAGGCGGTTTGCTTTGGCAAACGAGCTGCCGGTTCATCGATCCGGCAAGGCCCCTGCGCCATGCCGCATTTGGAGACGGAGATGAAGCTGGACTTCAAGGCGGGGCGGCTCTGTCCCGGTCATTGGAGGGGAGTGCTGAAGGGCAGCGGAAGAGGGACGCTTGTCGCAGAGCAGGAGATGTCTCAAGGGGCCAACTGCCGGAGTGAGAAAGCCAATATGCAACAACGCAACAACCGCACTTTGACATGTGAGCATGATCTGCAGACTTGGTCGCAACTGGCGCGGTGTGTATCCCGATTTAGATTGCAAGCGCGCAAGGGCGACCCGTTGATTTGCCGGAATGCAACCTGAGTTTTCTAGTCTTCTCTTCGCAAAGAGTGAGAACTTCCGAGCAGAGGGCACAGAAGGCCTGCAGGAAACCACTTTCCACTTAAGGTTCCATTTCAATCCCGTTGAAGTGGTGCAACCATTCGTGCTCTGTTGTTCCTGATTCCCCACATCTCTCTCGGATTGGCCTGTGGGATATTTTATCTGATTCTCACTGAACGATATTGAGGCGACACGCAACTGCATATCTAATGGTGGTGGTCGAAATCATGATATCACACGTTTGTCTTTGCAGCGTCTATTTTTGGGCAAGTTGGTTGGTGTGACCCCTCGCAGGATTCTTTTGGCCCCTTCAAACGGCTCTGCGGCCGCCTTTGGCCATACCCGCGCGCTTTTGGAGGACGTGCTGATCCGGCCAAAGCGCTCTGCGCTCTCCAGCCGAGCCCAAGTGCAGCGCCCAGAATTGAGAGAATGGAATGGTCAATGTTCTCGGCGTGTCTAAGATTTAAGCCCAGTGCGTCTCAACATGTGGGGGGAATGTTCAAGTTGGGTTCCCTTGTTGGTGTTTTTGATTCCTTTCAAAAGAAGAGCTGCAACCAAAAGCTGAGCAGAGGAATGTTCACAGAGCAAGGCCCCCGTGTTATAAATGGGTGATGGCATCCGTCCTTTGGATTCTTTGGCTAGGTTTTTGGGACGATTGCGGTACTGCCAGGTTGTGATTGGCTCTCGAAACGGGTTTCAGAGCACCACTGTTGGCGATGTGGTAGGCTAACTGTGTTCCCAAATTATACATACCTCTGAGTTTCCAGACACAGAGGGCGCGGCAGGAGTGCACAGCTAATTACAATCAAGTATGCAGATTTCAGAAGGGAACGTATTCATGGCTGACGCACATTCCCAACAAAGTTTCCGTCGTTCAAGTCCTTTCATATTTTTACGAGTGCAGGGGCACTTCTCCCGGGAGCCGTTGCTTGACTTGCGAGCCGTGTACCTTGAATTTTGCGGCAGAGGTGTCTATCGAGCGGGAGTTCATCTTCCCCAACTCCAAACAGGCGATTTCGTTTGAGCTGGCTGGCAGTCTGGGAACGGATTGGACTCGGACTCTACTGGTGTGCGGCTGCATCGCTCTCTCTCTCTCTCTCTCTCTTTCTATCGATTCGCCTGGCCTATGCCATTCTTATGACATGGCCGAAAGGGGCACATTCCATGCTTTGCTTCCCTGCAAGCACCAGGATACCAGGATGTTTGTGGCAACTGAGTCTTCCCGTCAAAATGGGATCTGCGGGATTGCCTCAAATTTCGTGGCACCCAGCATGGCTGGTTTCCTTCTGGTTTCCCTGAAGCGCCAACCAGAAGGGTCTTCCCCCAAAAACCAACCTCAGAAAGGGTCTTGCCCGCATACACATGCACATGGACCCCCCAAGCACACTTCCACATGTTCTGACCAGACCTGGACTGGCGTGCCCATCATCGCGGCCAACATGGACACCGTGGGCACCTTCGAGGCGGACGGCTGGGTTTATCGAAGCCACGTGGCGACGCTCCAACGCTGAACGGCTGCAGAGACACAACACATTTCCTATGTACATGTATAGGGGGTGCATATGTGCGTACACACACACATATGTATAAATGCGTTTTGTAATGAGGAGGCATTGCAATCGGAATAGCAAGGCAGCATTTCCTAAAGCATCCCATGCTGCTTATCAGCTTTGAACCTCGTTTTTGGCCCTTGAAAGACCACTTTTGTGCCGCTCTATCTGGAGTGGCAAGTCCTTGATTCTGGTATCTCTGCACGAAGCTGTAAATGATGTTCGTAGCTCCGTTGTGGTTGGTTCCCAACACATGATGCCCCCGCATGCCGGGCTAACAAACGATCAGAGTCCTTCGTTTCACAAACTCCCGTTCTCAGTCTTGCCTCCACAGAACAAGAGATCATCATGAGCCATATCAGAATTTTATTGGCACCCCTCGCACCCTTTCTGGCTGTTGGCAGGTGGCGGCTGTTTTGGCCAAGCGGAAGTGTGCCTCACTTAGCGCCAGCGCAACGCACTTCGGGTCTGCGAATTGTGATAGGAGCCCAAGGTGCATGAGTTGATTTGAGCCTGGGCTGCGACAGCTGCGTGAGTTGAGTGATTCAAAATAGTAAAGGATCCTAAGTTCGATTGAGATCCAGCTGGAGCCAGCCAGTCTTCTGCGCTTCGGCATAGGCATCACGGCCATCCACAAGCACTACACCGTGGAGCAGTGGAAGGAGTGGGCTGAAGGCCAGCACGTAGACGAATGCCCAACCCAACCCGGCGAGCCCCGTGGCGCTTTGGGCCTGATCTGGGCCAGGCCCGGGCAAGGACATCATTCAGAACGTTGCAGTGAGCACAGGCATCCTGGACAAGGCGGGATCCAACTCCCAATCCAACTCCATGGCCGCGGGGTCGCACCCAATTTCACAGACTGAAGAAGATTCAGGGAGCTCATTCGTCGCAGGCCCGCAAAGCCTTTTCAAACGACAAGGGATTTTACGTCCGGAAACCTGAGTGATGGGTTAAGACCAGGACATGGCCAAGCTGGCGGAGATCCTCAAAGCAGCGAGCCTCTGAGCCTCGTTAGCTTTGAAGGACACGTTGGGGCAGGATACCCCGTGGACTTTTTTTTAAAGATAGCATGATAGGACTCAACCGGGGCTGCGCCTTGCAGACATGAGCAATTTTCAAGGGTCATGTGAAAGGATAGGCGCCATACTGACATGGCTGTGCGTCAAAACCAATGGTACCATTTTGGGGTAGGTGCACCACCCATTTTGGGATGTTCACAGGGGGTACGGGCCTTTGACCATGGCCACATCCGTTCTACCCAACAGTGGCTTGGGATTTGTGGGAGAAGTCAGCTGCCCGAGGTACCTGGAGTGGCCATGATCTGCATTGATGTGGCCAACGGCTACTCCGAGGCGACTAGCACCAAAGCAATTGCTACATTCTTGGGCTTCAGCTGGTTCAACACCTCTTGCTCCAGTTTCTTGTTTTGTTTAACAATTGCATAAAACATAAACCGCCCATCATTAAAGTATGCACATTTTTTCTTTTGCTATCCAACCCGGTTGAGGTGACCCCAACCATGGCGTGACACGTTCTCGTGAGCCGTGCCTTACGCCCAAAGAACGGGAGGCCTTTGTGCAGTGCATCCGAGAGGTTCGGAAGACCTACCCGAAGGCGGTTCGATGGGCTTGTGACAATCGTGGGTCAGATGAGGAGAAACTAGTTTTTCAACTCAAAAGGAACCCAACCATTTTAGGGGGGGAATGCTTGCAAATTTGAGAAAGACCAGACGATGTGAGTTGTGGAGGCTTGCAGAACCGTTTCAGTTCTCATAGTTCCCATGTGCGCGGACAGTCGGACAGGGAGACATCGCTTCATGTCCAGAGCTCGTCCAAATAATATGCGTACAGAAACAAGGGCAGGTCTCGTTGGGCAGGTGACTATCATGGCGGGCAACGTGGTCACCAAGGACTGCAGTTGCCAAAAGCGAAGTCTACTTTGCTAGCATCATCTCACGTACAACACGCCTCGTGCAAGTCTTGAAAGTCATTGCACGCTCGGCCACCTGAAATGACCGAAGCCGTTGTTGCTTGTAGCCGAGGCCTTTTGCCCACATTTGCCTCGTCACTGGCAAGCATCTTGATGTCTCCAGAAACTGAGCACGCCCGATGGGCGAAGTGACACGGATCCAATCTCAGGAGATGACCGAAGAGCTGATCTTTAGTGGCGCAGATGTGATCAAGGCACTGTCCAGGCTTACGCCAGAAGTCCACCACAGGTTTATTCGGGATAGCCCAAGCCTGTTCTGCCTTCCGCGTGTCAATGATGGGGCACGCCCAGAGGTCCAGCAAAAGCCTTGGAAACAAGTTCAACTTTTCGCTTTGCAAGAGACATCTACAGCTGCGGCAGTCCAGCTGCACCGCTTGAAGTCTCTTGAAGCCTCCCTATTAATGTGGAATATATCAACCAATCCATTGTCAGTGGCAAGTGTAGATGCTGCAGCGCAGCTGTGCCGGAGATGGGAAACACCGTGACGTTTCTGTTTTCACTTAAGCCACAATCAAAACCTCAAAACCTCACTTTAGTACCAGGTTTTGATGAAGACTCATCAGCTTGGGGCTCACATTTGCCGTCAGGTTGGCATTGGCCCGGGCAGCGTTTGCACAACTCGCAAGCAAACCGGCAGGGACCTCAAGCTGCGAAGTATTTAAAGGGGGGGATGGGCCACCTGACACGAGCGAGTTGAAAGCGAGAAGCAATGGCACAGTCGCGCAGTCCGCGGCCGCTCTCCCCTTTGCAGTTCATTGCAGAAGAATGCATGTGAGGTTTGGTCAACATATCAGTAGTCCATGTCTGCGCTGGTAGGGACACGGGCCATGTGGCACTCCCCAAGTTTCCTACAGCCAGCATACAGCGAGGCGTTGGATACCCACAGCTCTCAGCAGTCTTGGAATGTGCAGATGCTGCTCATGGCCCGCACCTCAGAAGCGCTGCACTCTGGAGATGGCCGGACCCGTTGGTTGCTGCCTATATTTGTCTTGTTTTCCGGAGTAATATCAGACAGCTTCCATCTCACTTGCTTGAAGCTGACTTAAGCGATGAACCGTGGACTGAACTCATCTCTGGCTCCCAGGTTTGGGTGGGCGCATTGTCTCTGATGGTGGGCTCGGATGCCTGTGAGAACCTGGGAAGGTGTCATTGCCTTGGCCTCCTTTGAGGTTTCGGGCCGGTGAACAACGCAGGAGGTATTTGGGCACCTGCACCGTTCGACTCGAGTGGGATGGTCAACTCCCCTCAGGATTGTTTTCAGAGAGCAAGGATAAGAGAAGGGGTCCTGCTGAGGGCTGAGCGTGGCCCACTGGGCTGAGCGTGGCCCACTTGATGAGTTTTGACTGGCACGTATGTTGGGCAACCTAGATTTTAGGAATGTGCTAAGGTGAGCTGGCTGCCAGCTGTGTGCAGTGTCAAGTTGATTGGATTGGAACAATAAAGCTAGGTTTGAGCGATCCAATCCAATGATTGAGTTGCTGGTGTTGGGTGTCCAGTGTTGACAAAGCGATTGGATTTCGACACAATGATTTGGCTTCACATGCTTTTGGTTGGACTGTCGTATCGCCCTTCACTGAAGATAATAGTGCGCTTCTTCTCTTGGAGTTGAACGGCTGCAGTTGTGAGCGCTGCTCGACCCCTGTGCTGAAAGAACAGTTGGGTTCTTTGTTCTTGGACGGTTCATTCAACCCTAATGTATAGTGTCTACACATGTAGTTTTGATACATATGCAAACAATCCAGTAAGTTATTGGATCACGCACAATGTCACGCTTGTGTCTTCGAATTGCCATACAAGAGCGCGAGTCATTCCGCCCTCCGCCTTCAGGTGCACCTGCCCAGGAGATGTCTGCAAGGCCTTCGGCGCTGGGGCAGACTTCGTGATGCTTGGCACGGACCTCTGAAGCCCGCGGTTTCCAAATGGGTCAAACGACACGGGAGCCTTTTGGAGATGGCTTGAGGGAAACCAAGAGAACGGAAGCCAAGCATTTGCATGCTGCAGGAGTTTTGACACACAGCCACATGGACACGTGTATGCGCGTGTATACATATATATATATATATGTATACATACATGTTTCTATCATACATAGGTGAGAGTTCGTCAAGAGTTCCCTAGGAAGCCACAATCACTTGTTTTCGACCGGTCGTCGGTTACAGCCCCCTTGACTTATCTTTGAGGCATTGGATCGGCTCAGCGCGCCTAAGTCAGGCGGCAAGTTGGCCTTCAGCCAGAGCCTTCGGAGCCCTGCGCGTCTCCCTGCGTATGCACAAGCGCGCTTGAGGCCCAATAGGCGGGCGAGATGGCAAGCGCGCGTGCGATCGTGAAGCCAAAGGTTATCACCCCGCCCGCGCCCACCCCACCCCCCTGATGGCACGATACGCGAATCTAAATGTAAATAGATACATACATATATATATATATGCGTAAGTCTCTCTCTCTCTCTGTAAACATATATATATATACACGGATCATGTGTAATGTTTACACAGGAGCATATGTGGAGCAATGTGCGCACATACATGTATATATATATATACACATATGCTCCTGTATCTAGAGTAAGGTTCCGTTGAGCTTGCTTGTTGGCTTGCATTTTATTTGGCCGCTGAACAAGCATACCATGGACCTTCAGATGAAAAGACGGATGCTTTCGCCAATCTGCTTGAAGCTTGGCTCCATTGCCACGCACCCCGACACCCCAACACTCAGCCGACTGTGAGGTGGCATGCTGGCAGGCCACGAAGAGTGTGCCGGCGAGGCACTGGGGGGCAGCAACCTTGCGAAGACGAGCAGAGCCGTATCCAGATTCGACCCTTTTACAAGTTTGGTGCATGCTACGCACTGTATGTTCAAAGTGAGGAAAAACACGGATGGACTCAGATTGACCTTGTATCCCCCAGCTCGACTTGGCAAGTCAGCTTGGATTGAGGCACAGGTGATTCAGCTCATTCGACACGTTTGGCAGGGTGTGTTAAGGCGAGCACTTTGCAGGTTGACAAGTTGGGGCCTTCAGCAAATGATTTAAGTGACATGTGTTGCTCGCGGTTTGTCGCAGACCATGGAAGAGAACGGCCACTACTTCAAGGCTTGGACACGCCGCTGGTTTATCAGGGTTGCCGGTTGCAGATTGTGCAGGTCTTGCCCCCCCCAAACATCCATGACATGTGCCACGGCCATGCACCAACGAACAAAGCTGGCGCACCTTCACAAGCCTTCCGGGGCCCCTGACAGTCCAGCAGAGAGGTTTCGCCAGTTTCATTGCTAGAAAGTGGATCCTCTGATCAAATCGCCTGCCAGGTCTTCTATGGCATGTCCAGTGACACCGCCATGAAGGCACCTGGGTGGCAGACATGTGCGATTCGGAATCTCCAACAAAGCTGCTGACGCAATCCACGAGGATCTGATAGGGTTTCATACCGGTGCCGGGCTTCGGAAGCTTAAGTCAAGGCTTTTGGGGCTCAGACCCAAACAAGCGCTGGTGAATTTGTGTAGTTCGGCGCCCAAAACTCGGGGAATGGGAGGGCAGTAAGGGACAATCGCAGCCACAAAAGGGGATATCCGCCTTGGGAATTCTTTACATGGTTCTGGGCTTGGCCCATTTCTGTACCGGGTTTTGATTATGACTCAGCTCAAGGTGCACTCTTGAGCCCTTGAGCTTCCTTCCCATTGGGTCAGCGCCAGAAGCATGCCGGCGGCGTGGCCGAGTACAGATCCTCCGAGGGCAAGACGGTCAAGGCGAAAGGAAGTCGGGCTGACGGTTCCGCGCACGGCTGGACAGTTTTGCAAGGATCGGATAGTGGGTATATCCGTCATGCGCCTTTACATCTACTCCGAGTGAGAGAATTTTCGACGACAACAGTCGAATGTGCTTGCTGCTTGCCTGTGCATCCCTTAACCGCTTTGAGCGCTGGAGCTTGTCAGCAGAAGGAGCAACATGTAGCGCCTGCCTCGAACACTGCAGGTGCCATACCGCGGCCCGATCGATGAGACCATCCGAGATCTGCAGGGCGGAGTTCGGTCCGCGTGCACGTGCCCAGGGGCTTTGGTGCCAAAGGGAAGCTTTCAGGGTGTGGCTCCCTTTTATTGCTCTTGTTCTCAAGCCTTTGCCAAGTTGCAAGTCGGTCCCTGAGCCGCGGCATCGCGAGGTACGTGGGTGCCTCCACCCTGCGAGAACTGCCCAAGCGCACGACCTTCATCCGATGCACCCAGCAGCTGAACAATGTGGCAGCCTCGGGCAAGGCAGCTGTTTAATAGCCAACAGGCCTGCCTGTGGGGAGCTGACGAGCATCAACCTTTTGATGGTGAAAGCCTTTATGAGACTTCTTTCAGGGAGGCTCCACGACCATGACCCGCACCATGGCACGCATTACACGCTGGCTCTGTGTTGACGCAGAGGCTAGGGATGATGGACATTTCACATTGTATTAGCAAGTTGACACGGCAAAGCGCGTAGAGGGGTCTGAAGGCTTAAGGATAGGCCGCTCGACAAGCAAGTCTTAAACAGACTATTACGTGTTGCGAAGGCAGTGGGAGTGCTTTTGCAGCGGCTCCAGACGGCTTGGCGAAACTGATTCTCAGGTCTTCAGCACGGAGACAACGAAGGCAAGGCACTGAGGAAATGGTTGCCATTGGCCAAGTCCAGTCACGGAGGGTGGCAATCTGCTTCTCCTTAAGAACAAATCTCCGTTGCCACGGTGCTTTTGGGCAGTTTGCAAGAGATGCCGTCATGGTCTGTGACCCAAGCCCAATTTCTCCGATCGACGTTTGGTGCGAGTTGTGCACAGTGTGAGGGTCGGCAGGCGAACCCCACTGAGTGTGTGCCGGCAAAGCGCCTGGAGCCCAGTGAGGTTTGGCGTTGGCTTTGGAAGTCAAAGCTGAACCGAGACTGGAGCTTCTGCGTGTCCCATTTCCCCTTTTCTTTTGAGCAGCGCTGCTAGTTGGACTATGATGCACCACCTCAGGCAAGTGTGTTGGATTGGATTGCATATGGACATATGCAGTCACTTAAGATGCAGGCATTCTGGAGACCAGCATGATCCTACAAGCCTAAGCATGACAGAAAACCAGGTGTCACCGCACTTTTCAGAACACCACTACTCGAAGACTTGTGGCAGAGTAGCTATTTCCACAATCCAGCCCGTTGACCCTTGGGACCACGGCGCCGATGTGCTGGGCTGTGGTATTTGAGTCCGAGTGGCCGAGATGACGCTGATATGAATGGTTCTAACACTCTCTTTTGACCGGCTTTAGAAGCTAGACCACGAGAAGAAGTTGTGGGGGTCGTCTATTTGAGGCACGTCATTTTCACGGCATTGCGCAGGCCAAAAGACAGATGGATGAGGCGAGGCCCGAGTCCCGGATCAGCTGGAAAGCCAAACAATGTCTTGGCATTGACCTATGCTCGCTTTCTTGATAGGCAGATATGCCATTAGCTGCCATTGTGTGGTCAGCGGATGTCCCGAGCTTGCCGTCTCACATGTTCCATTGTGTTGCGGGTGTGCACGTTTTCATATCAATTGGAGACTGCTTTTCCAACACATGGTGGCGGGCACGTGCAGAGGCTCAAACACGAATGAAGAGCTTCTGCTCGCTTTTGCCAGGAGACGGCTCCTCAGCGACCGGGAAGTCTTGAAGCCATGGACTTGCCGGTGAGTTTTGGATTGATTTCCAAGAGAGTCCCGGACCTTCAGCCCGGGGGCTAGAGGCTGCCTCTAGCGGGGGTTTCCAGACCCGCCCTTTGCCGAGAAGTGGCGAGGTGCGGATGTTTCGGGGTGGGCGCTTCTCTATGCGCTCCAAGAGGGCACAAGCCCGGGGGAAAGACTCTGATTTTTCGCGCCGGAAAGGCGGTCTTGAGTCTCGATCCTTTTGGAAGCGAGTCTTTGATGGCTGCGGGGTATTCTTGACCCGTTCTTGGCAGGCTGCACCGATTTCAGCGGCTGGAGACTCAAGCAGACGGAACGGCAATCCAAGCAGCCGGAAAGAATGCAATACCTCGTAGCCACAAAAAAGCATCAGGAAGCTTACCAGCAAGATTACCATCCACCGACACCATATTTCGAGTAATTTCTTGGCCCACTCTGAGCCAGAGCCACCCGGAGCCCATGTGAGACATAGCACTGCATACCCGAGAGTTCACTCACAATGGCTGGCACCCCCTGCGTGATGTGCTTGGCGCCTGCCACCAAGCAGTGCAGTGGCTGCCGCGTGTTTTGGCCACCCGGCGAAGCGGTCGAGCGTTTCCTTGTGGTCTCCTTTTGGTCTACTTTTGGCTGCCTTTTGACATCCCAAACCTTTAAAGCATCCCCACTGACAGTATTGGCAGTCTACTGTGGGCTTAAGGAGGACTTGGTTTGTCCGCGTGGACAAACCAACAAATTGGCACGAAAACCAGGGCACAACCCAATTTGCTTATGCCCCCTTGGAGAACAATTTTTGGCATCCGATCACATGAGAGCGCTTGTTGGCATGGGCTCTTTGGACGTATCGGCTTCCAGGAGAGGTTGGATGAGGCTGGCTTTTGCAGTGGCGTTGTTGCAGAAGTGAATTTGGACAGGTGTCACAACGCCGGAGACCCACGTTGGGATGGTTTCAAAGACTACGTAGATGTGCTCAAATTATTGACACTGTCATGTTGTGGATGATTCAACCCAAGAGCCAGTCAAATCCCATGGAGGAGACCCATCTCAGGCATCGATTGTTGCTCTGACATCGACAGGATGACAGGATGGGGCTGTCTCAAGAACGGAGCTCACTTTTTGGATGGTTTTCGAGGGAAAGCTAATGTAAATCAATCAGTTGGATGGGTCACTAATTTTCGGAAATTCACGAATGGGCACGGTGCTGCTTCAGACATTTGAGAACCGCCAAACATTTGAATGACTATGTCATGAGTCTGACTGTGAATTAGCGTTTGAGTCGTGTCATTTATTTTGTCGATGGTTTTCCTGCTGCCAAACTGAGGTATTGCACCCGGGAGTGCCAGCGCAAGCACTGGGTGAACCACAAGCAGGCCGAACACATGTGCGGCAACTTTTTCTGACTGGGCCGCAAGGGACAGAGGTGTTCCCAACACTCGTTTGAAGAGCTAAGCAGATAACGGTTTTCTGATTTTCCCGAATGTAAACCTGTAAAGCAATTTGATTCATCTTTTGATAAATCGTTTGATTTGTCTTTTCATCGATCTTTTGCGAAAATATGCTTCATGTAACTTAGTTGTGTTACATCTAATACAACTGGGAGCCCGAAGCGGCCTTGAAACTGATGGACTCGCCTTGAGTTCAGCCAGGACTGTGGACAAGCGAAGCCGGCTCCGGTGCTGGAGGTGTCGCCTGAGGCCGAAATCGCGAAATCGCGCAGTGGGCGGTGACTCACCTGCGGTCTTAAAAGTTTAAATTCGGAGGCTGGGCACGGACCCTTTCTGGAGTTAGGCAATCATGGTTCGAGTTCCTAGGGGAATTATGACCCCGCAGGAGTTTGGACCGTGGCTCACAGGCCAACGGTGCCCGCTTGAGACTCGCTGCTTGAGAGCTTTGATGCTGCCAGAATTCCTTGTCGATAGGGTTTGCTACAAGCAAGGTTGATTCATGTGAGATGTGTTTGCGTGTGCGCCATGCAATTGTTTTGAGTTGACCCTGCAGGCTGTAGACTGTTGCTCATTGACCTTTGCATAGATTGTCCGTTGCCTTTAGGAGGATGACAAGGCACCACATGAACTCAGCAACCCAGGAGCCTCATTAAACCAGGAGCCGATGTCTTCAACCGGATTCCGATACCAATTGACGGCCTGGGCAGGAGCTGGCGGAGCAGGAGAGACAGTTCCACACTGTTACGGAGATCGTGCAGAAGCACCGAGAAACCGCCAAGAACAAGTGGCCTGGCTGAACATGGTGGGCGCTTGCTGTGGGAAGATGCGGCATAGTCTCGGAAAGACTTCTTGGATGGCAAAACTGCTGCTTAGAAGGTTTTGTTGGCACCAAAAGAGCAACCACTTCAGATCCTCCCGTTTCTCCTCCAAGCAAGGAGTTCTTGCAATGATCCACCCAAAGCCCATCATCCCTCCTGCGACCCACAGAGCAATCGAGCAATCTTGGACACATTGCCTTGCTATGTGCCAGTGTGGCCTCCTATTCCTCGCCGCCTACAGGAATGTGTGGGTTACTCGCTTTGGTGACAAGATGTACGAAGACCTAGAGGATGCGAGACAGGCTTCTGGCATCAAGGACCCTGGGCAGAAGGGTTGTGCTACTTGCCACTGAGATCAGGAAGAAGCATTCACTTCCCCAAGGTTGGGTGTGGGAAACGGGTCCACTTCCCTTCACAGAAAAACATCCGGTTGGGCTTTTGGCAAAGAGAGGGTGTGCCCAATGACAAGATCTGACAGGAGAAGCTCGACGAGATGGACAGGAGCAGCCACCAGGGTGAGGCAAGCCGGCTTGGAAAGAACTGGTGGCTTGTGTGGGAGAGCCTGTCTGGCTGAGCGTTTTTTTTTGACTAGCCTTGGCAGCTTGGGACACAGCAAGTGGCCAGTTGCCCAGGCCGCGCTGAACATGCTTTTCAGGCCAGGGCACACACCACTTTTGCGCTGCAGCATGCTCCCCAGATGTTTGCTCCATACTCATAGGGACCAAGCCACAGGAGTCAGCTTGTGTATTCCTCTGGATCTCCTGGTCGTCATGTAATGCAGCGACAACAAGATTGGTATCGTCCACTGCTGTTTGGGGCGGACACCCCAACTCCCACAATAACTAGCGGGATAACCCCCTCTTTCTCCATGTTCTAGTGGGGAAACGCGGTGGCCTCATGTCTCGGCTCGGCCCCTGCGCCCGCCAGTGCCGCGGAGGGAGTCGGACGTGCCAAGCTGGGAGCCTGGGTTTGACGTCCCAATACCAGCCCAGGCAAAGGCAAGGATGTTGCAAGTTTGCCTGTGCTGTGCGATTCGGTGGCATGGCATAGCCGCCTTCCTGTATCGCAACTGCCACTCGATTCTGCTCCGATCCAAGTTGCTTCGTCCGAGGACCCTGGCCTATTTCGATCACATGAAAGCACAGCCTCAGGAGCCGCGTCATGTGCCCGCTTGCTTGGGGCCCTTCTGTGTGGAGTGGAGGGCCCGAAGTAAACGTGTGAGGTGCCATCTGCTTTGCAGGAGCCGAGTACTTCCTGAGCTGCCCGCCAGACGCGCAGTGCAAAAAGCGGCATGCCTCGGGATCTTGGATGGACAGCAGACGCTTTGGGTCCAATCATATTCACAAAGTGCTGTTATGGAACACGCATAGTCGGGGCGGCCAACATAAGTCCAAAGGTGCTAGGCACTGCGTAAATCCCATTGGCACCAATGTTCGCAAACGAGGAAGGATGTTTGTTCGATTCAGGACTTTGATAGCCCCCCCCCCCCGCCTTGATGAATCCCCTTAAGCCGCATTTGCTTAGAGAAGCTTCTGAGCACTTGGTGTTGCTCTTCGGCTTGGACATGTCCGATGACACTGCACTTCAGGACAGCGAATGGAATTGGCGGCCCCTGCCTGGTATTCATTTGGCTCCTGACCTTGACGAACCAGAAGTTGGCACAGCCTGCCATGCTTTTGATGTGCTTCCAGCCCCAACGAAGCCAAGAGCATCTCACACTTAGGACAGTGGCGCGATCCAACGTCTCCCTTTTGCTACCAAACATATTTTGTCCGACTCCCCACTCCCCGGTGAACCTCCTGAGCATCCTACGGCCAAATGCCTCCTCAATCTCCCCCTTTTTCGGCGCTTCAACCACCGCCACTTTAGAAAGGCCATTGGTGACGGAACAACTTTCAGGTGGATCTTTTCAGGTTGGACTACTCCTCCGTCCTGGAGGGTGCCCTACTATGTCGTGTCTTTTTGTGAGGCTGCCCTCCCCCCCGCGGGCCTCGTCGCCCAAAGAACGGCCCGGGCCATGGCCGACATGGCGGTGGCGGCCTCGCGGCTGACCTTCACGGCGCTGCCTGGGGCGAAGCCCATCCTGGATGGTGGGAGTTACCCGAGGGAAAACGCCGAGGGAAGGTCCAAATGAGACGGAAAACCTGTCCCCCCCCCAAAAGAAGTTCGATGTTTTTGAGGGAAAGCCCGTGAAGGTGCTTTACTGGACAACTCCTAGTTTGGAAAGAACGTAGTTGTTTTCCAAAACTTCAAGAGAGACACAGCAGGCTGCAGACGGAGAGATGGTTGTCCTTGTCGATGTCCTTTCTTTCCGTCAACATCAGAAGCGATTCAGATCGCCCAATTGAGATGGATTCGCACATGTTGGAATTGTCATGGATAAGTGTTTCGGTAGCTAGAATTGCACAAATGCAAGAAATCCAACACCGCGGAATCGTTGCTGGCAATGTACTTTCCCAAGTTTGGATGCTCAAGCAGGCTGTAATAGCTCTTCTGACCAAACATACCAGATGGGACATGGGTTGGCTTCGGTCAAGGGATCTGCAATCAAAGCCCTGAATGCTTGCAGATTTGCCCAGTGACAGGTTGTTCCAGTGATTTTCATTTCTTGACTCGGATGGAGGCCAAGCAGTCCCTTTCCAAATTGGTACACCGGCATTTGCTTAACAGCTGGATTTGTGCCACGACGTTGTGCCGTACCGGCATTTGTTCAAGCAGAACATGTGAAGACCCCCTGCCCCCTCCCCGAAGCCACGGACTTTTCATCTTTTTTTCCCGCTGAAAGCATCACGTTGGAGGTTCTTTCAAAGTTCCCTTGGGCTGATCTTTCAAGGGCGACCAAAAGGAACCCCGCCATTTACCAGGTTCCCCTTTATGAGCACAGGCGTAGGTAACCTGAGGCCGAGCTTCTCCCCTTCTCCCGCGCAGGCCTGGACTTGGCGCTGCCAACTGGGGCGCGGTGTTTGGCGGTGGGCGACAACGGCGCGGGGAAGTCCACGCTGCTGCAGCTGGTGGCGGGGCAGAAGATGGCGCCCAGCGGCCAGCTGCGGGTCGCGGGGGAGGAGACGAGTGGAAAAGTTGGGGGGAGGGTGGGCAGGTGCCTCTCTCTGAATCCTCCAAGAACCTCAAAATGAAAAAAGCAAACAGCCGCCAATTTGTTAGTGACCGGAATCTCCGATTTTGGGGACCTTTTCCACATTTTTATGGCGGTTTGTGGGTTCCTTTCGGCTGAAAGCCAGGACCCGTTCCGCGGCAGAAGCCACGCGGTGCTGGTGGCCGGCGGCTGGCGTGGAGGAGACCTGGAGGAGCGCATGGCGCAGATGAAGGCCGCGGCGGTTCCTCGCGCGCCTGGCGTCCTGGCGTCCACGGATCCCCCAGCGGCCGTTTGAACAGCTTCGACTGCCTGGCGTCTTTTTTGTTTTACGCATCTGAGTCCAGTTGCTCGCGCCAAGAAAGGGAGGCGGAGGAGCCGAGTCTCCTTCTTTTTCTCACTACCTGGTGTTTGTTGGGATTCTAGTTGTAACATTGTATCAACCTTTATACAGCACCGAACGCCAATGGGATTTGAGCGGCCACATGGGCTTGTTTCTTTTTTTGGGATCCTTTGTTTGGGTTGGTTTCAAAGGGACACCAAAACTGAACCAACCAGTTTGGGGATCCTCTCAGTTTGAGACAACCCCAAACGAGTGTGGGAAATGTATTCAATAGTCGAGAAGGTTCATTTGGGAGAAACAAGTAGTTACCCCAATGGTAGCCTTTCCTTTTGGCCTTTTGATTTCCCATTTAACCGACCTGTTAAGGTTATCCTCAACAAGACGCAGGTTGTTCAAAATCAATTGATCCTTATGGCGGCTTAGGGCAAAGACCCCCCATTTCTCAAGGAAACTGCTGAAGATGGTTGGTGTCTCTTTGGCTTTCCTTCAAAAGCAATCTAAATGGGTCACCCAATATTGAGACAGATCCAGATAGGTGCTTCCAAAAATGAGTGGCCGCTAAACATGGGGTGCCCTCCTTTTTATGATCCAAATGAGGTTGGTTAGAACCCTTTCCATGGAAGGTGGTTACCCAACAAACAGTTGGGTCCCAAGGTATGGTGGAAGCCGCCCGGCCAAGGAGGATCTCTCTCTCTCTGCCATCCACGTTTGTTTGTCACTTGAACTTCCTTTCATGGTTCGGGGATTTTTAGGGTACATTCTGTCGACTCCGGGTTGTGGTTGCGACGCACCTCTGCGCACGGGCGCGCGTTGAAGCCACCTCTCCGAGTTCATGTTCTCCAGGTGGGAGAGCTGCTGGGCTTGGAGTGTGCTCCGGAGGACAGCCGGGCTGCCAAGCTCTTTGAGGCCATCTACCCCTAGCAAAAAGCATTGCCGAGAGCAAAAGTACGCCACGGCGCATGTGGGCCCCACGTTGACATGGATTTTCCAAACCGGGGTCTTCAGAGAGACCAATGAAGTGGTTCATCTAGAAGTCCATCGCCCGGTGTCGGCCGGCTTCCCTCGGTTTCCGTGGCAGGTGCTGCAGCTGGGCCCTCTGCTGCCGCAGTTCGTGGGCGTTTTGTCGGAGGGCCAACGTCGGCGTGCGGAGCTCTTCAGGCGGCTCGGACACGAGCGGAAGGCCGGGGGTGGGTGGCAAAGTTGGTTTGACCGGTCAGACCCGTTTCGGCCATTTCTTTGAAGGGGAACCAAGAAGGAGGCACTTGTTTCAGAAGTTCAAAAATTGGATGGTTGTTTCTACAATGGCTGTCTTAATAGGATTAATAAGTTTAGTCGAAAGGAGGTGAAGAAAAACAAGAGGCAGTTTAGTTCCACGGTTGCAACACGTTGACTTGCACCCAGAAGGCGGTGGTGCTGCTGGACGAGGCTACAGCAGAGCTGGATATGCTGGTGCGCCAGGAGCGGGATGGCTCCGGGGGGTAGGTGTGTTTGTCTTTTTTTAGCGGTTTTCAAAGGCAAATCAATGGTGACTTTTGTTCTCTGGGATGTTGTTCTTTGGGGGTCCCGTTTTGAGACAAATCTGCATGGAGTGGGCAGGTTCGATCATGGCTTTGCAAACAGCTGCCCGAGCCACCTACCCTAAGGACCTTTTGGACTTTCTCGCGGCGGATGGATGCACCGTCATCAACGTCACACATGTATTTGAGGGTTGTGCCGGCGGCTTGGTGGAACGTGTGTCGCAGAGCTATACCCTGCTGTTCGGGTCTAACACATGGGCTCCCCTTGGCTTGCGTGCAGGGAGCCATTTTTTTCATACCGTAATTCGTTTTACGGCCTGCTCATACCTCATAGCAAAGGGGAGGGAGACAGCTTACTGGCAATCAATCACGTATACTCCGTATAGTACAACGTTTGATAGACAGACAAATATGCATACTTTCTTCGTGCAGCTGCATACTGCGTACACATTGGGTCTTTCTGACATGCCCAGCCTGGTTCTTGCACCCCACCATCACGGTTGGTTTACCTCACCGCGCAAGGTTCCTTTTTGTATGCCAAACTCGTCTCAGAAAGGGTGCTGTAACGGCAATGGCACTTTTCTTAAGGTTTATGGACCCTCTGTGTGGGGCTTCCTTTTGGTTTCCCCTGAGAACCATCCAGACAAAGGGCGGGAGTAGGAAGAAGGCGCCAGTGACCACCCTGTGCAGTGCATCCCGCATCCCGCTTGCGTGAAAACCGTCTGTCAGCGTGCCCTAGGCTGGGCTACCCACCTGCTGCAGCTGCAGGAGGGGCGTGCGTCATTGCAGCCGCTGGGCCCGGACATGGACGTCTTCCAGCTCGTCACCAGTGAGGTGAAGTGGGGAGGGTGGGGTCCGGCAAAGGTTGTAACAATAGCTGTTGAAACATGTTTGAACAGGGGGTTGACTCAACCGGGGCCGGGGGGGGGCTGGTTTGGAGTTTTCCTGGCTTGGGAGATCCGCTTTGTGGATGGACTTGAATGTCGAGCGAACGAGCAAATGGGAATAGGTCTTCTTCAATAGGGGCCCAATATATTTTCTCTCCCAGACAAAGTTGGATTCTCAGCCGCCCCTTTGTGGAGATGGATGTGGGTCAAAACCAATGGTACCATTTTGGGGTAGGTGAATTCACCACCCATTGTTGAACCTATTTTTGCGGGGATTGAATCGGATGTTCACTGGGGGTGCGATTTGGATTTTGACCCATGGCCAGACAGGTGAAGCTGCCGCCGCGGGGGCCGCCGCTGCCACGTGGCGGGGAGGGCATGGCAGTGGTGGCGCAGCGGCTGAGCTTCGACTACGGCGCTGGCAGCGTCCTGTCGGTGCCTGGGCTGAGTCGCACCCAAAAGCCCTGGCCTTCTGGTAGCTGATGCTCCCGTTTGGTTTGCAGGGACATTGAGTAGATCCCAAAGTCAAGAGGATGTGGGTGCTGCTCCTATATGGGATCCGGGCTCATTTTTGATTGCCAAGGTGGACTCAAAGGGGAGCCTGGGTTTCAGCCTAATTAGGCAATCACCATTAGGCCATTCTTTCCCGTTAACGCTATCAGAGCAGCTTCTGACCAAGAATAGTGCACTAAAACCGGGGCCAGCATCAACGAATACCTTGCACGCTACATCCGATCAGTCTCTCCGAACAGTCACCCAAGTCATAGCTGTATCAAACGAACATACTGAGGTGCAAGAGCGGATATCCCTCACACTGCCCTTGCTTGTACCCGGCCGATCAATTGTGAATGTCACCCAGGCCATATCAGAGTCTCCTTGCCTGTGGTAGCATAGGCACCGGCAGACTAGATGCCATCCATCTTGTTAGCCAATTCACTGACTGGTAGAATCATCTTTTAGGTCCGAAATCACAGACGCAAGAGCAGTGTGGTCTTGAGACCCAACCCCCCTCACTTTAGCGCGCCCTTCGAACAAGCAACAACAGCTGCGGAGGGGGCCCACGGAGTTTTTCCCCCACATAATCTTGTCCTGTGATTCCATATAGGTCGCCAGATGCGTTTGCCTCCGGATTGACCGCGCCATGCGCGCGCGCGAGGTGGAGCAGCTGACGCTTGCGCCGGGGGCCCGGTGCCTGCTGGTGGGTCTCAACGGCTGCGGCAAATCCACGCTGCTGGCGCTGCTCGCAGGCAGGCGCCTCTGCCGCTCCGAAGACGAGTTCCGGGTGCTGGGGCGCAGGCCCTTTGAGGCGAGGGATAGGGGGATACGGGGAAAGGGGAAGGGGTATGTCAAGTGACTCATGGTAACTCAAGGAAGTCTGCAAGCCATGGCAAGTGGGTTGTAAGCAGGCTTGACGGCCCTTGCCTGACATTCCCTGCCCCTGTGAAGTGGAAGTGGGGGCAAGGGACCGGAAACCTTGCTTCTGGATGGCCGAACTCCCTTTCTCGCATCCCCCCCCCAAAAAGATCCGGGTAGTTGGAGAGCTAAGTAGACTGCCCCATTTTGAAGGCCCGGTCCGGTCGTCGTCCCCGGGGGGGGGGTTGGGTTTTTGGCCCTTGAGGCCTCAAGGCCGGTGATGCCAATTGCGATCGGTGCGTTCTCGGGCGAGAAATGGAAGCCCTGAGCCCTGAGCCCATCCCCAAGGAAGCCAATTGGAATGAGTTTGTAGGGGGTCATTCCCTGACCACCAAGGAAACACCACCAGTTGGAGGGCTTTTTTTTGCTTGGGGTCGTTCCAGCTCGACTGCATCTCTCGCAATGACCGGAGGACCGAGGCCTGGAAAAGGAGATCTCGGTGCTGAGCTCCGAGTGGAAGCGCCAGGCCGGGCCCCGGGCCCCGGGGAAGGCGAAGCGGAGATCCCTAGGTACCGAGTGGATCTTTCATGTAAACACATCTTTCACCGTGTATACATCAAGAAACATATGGTCTAGCTCAACATCGATATCCGTATCTATATATATATATCTATATCTATATATACATGTATATGGATACATATTGTGGAGTTCCAGCAATCGCGGCTTGAGTGTTGCATGCCATGCTGTTGGACACATATTTTGGTTTCAGTGCAGCCTCTATGATTGCGGGGACTGGCTGGTAGCGAAACGGAGCAGTCATCGAATCCTCTTTGCTGGGGCCAGCGAAAAGGGGGCGAAAGGGGCGACACTGCTGATCTGCTTCTTTCAGCTTTCTTTATCTATCTGTTTGCTTTTTCGTGCTTCACTTCCCTAACCAGTATAGCTTCCCTTGAATTCCTTTGACTTTCTTTGGCTGCTTTACCCTTCTCTCGCTTGCATTTTACCTCTCTTTTGCGTGTTGCTTCCTGTGGCTACCTTTAGTAGCTTCCTTTCCTTTGCCCCTTTGAAGGACGGCCTCTGCAATGAACAACTGACAACAGGATTGGGGAGGACATGGTGGCCCAACCCAAAGTCCTGTCCTCCAACAAAAACGAGGAGCTCCTCTCAGGGAAGGACACATGTCTGTGGCTCATATCTTCATTTGGAGTTCGCCCTTCACCCAGTTTCAGGCGCTGAGACTCGCATGCCAGCTTGCGCCAGCGAGCCTGGGGGTAACATGAGCTCATGATGCATTTCGCAACTGCAGACTTTCATGAGGAGTTTGGGGCATCCGCGCTGCCATTTTGCCAGCTCGCTTCAGAGAGCTGCCGCGCAGGTCCAGCAGCTTCGCGCCCAGCTGACCTTCAAGGAAAGCGGGAACTGGCTTGGGATGGCCTTCGAAAACTCAGACCTTTGCCTTCCTGAAGATTTGAAGGTTTGAAGCTTGGGTTGCCAAAGGAGCTCCTATTCCACGCAAGCTCCAGTCTGCCTTCCATCGCATGGGGACCAACTTGGATCGGGATCAGGGCCATGGGTTCCTGAGTTGTTTGTGGCAAGGCAAAAAGAGTAGCTGCACTGGGACCAGTGCAGCTAGTCCAGTCCATGTGTCATGAGATCCGTTGAGGCTGTGTCCTACTTATACTTGTCATGAGCATTCTCACCTAAATTTGACCAATTGAGATATGACACTTGCTCAGCACAGTCTGGCAGCATTTATCCATTTGAAGTGTCGTCCTGGAACCTATGCTGCCAACTGGCTGATGATGCTTGGTCCGATTGGTTTCGAACTTGGGAACCGTGGTGAGTTGATGGAGCATCTTGGGAAAAACAAACCGTGGAATGGTCGGCTTTCTTGCGCCTGGTGACAGATTAAGATTAAAGTTTGAATGAAATCCCCTGATGTCCTCCTTCAATGAAGATGACTAAAGTCGTCATGGATGGGTGACCGGAGGAGTGGCACGCGAGCTGTAGATCCTCATAATATGATGGAACATCTCGTTGGACCTGCACAGTCCTGTAGTGCGATGCCAGATACTTTATGATCCAGTCCACTGAACAAGTCCTATCAATGCAGAGTCGCAGCCTTCTCTCAGCGCTAGTCTTGCCATCGAGGCGATGCAGTCGATCGGCTACGTTGGCTTGATGGAAGCATATCATGAGAGCTTTTGTTGTCTCTTGCTGGAACTGCTAAGTCGCTGCAACTGTGAAGGACCTGCTTGGGATTCCTTGAATGCCAGGGAGGAATCACGCGGATATCATTTCAGCGAAAGGATTGGGGAAGAAGCGCAACAAGTCCAAGACGAGTGAAGAGTGCCACAGGCATGGACCAAACAGTCCATGAAGCTGGGGTTCAACCTTTCCTGGGTGACATGCACGGCTTGGCCGCTTCTGACCCCAGCAGATCAGCTGGCATCCACCAAAAGATGCCTTCCTGGATCGAAGGTTGGCAATGTCAACAATGCAAAGGGTTGATACCTCTGAGCTTCACCAGTTTCACTTCAATCATTTTGAAAGATCTAGACGCTGAAATTGTCTGAACTATTTTTTCACAACTCAGCTGTGATTTGCCACGTTTACAGGTGTCATCGGGAAGGGAGTGCGCTCGAACCTTGCGTTACCTTTGAGCTGCCTTTGCGCAAGCACCCGGAAAGGTGTTGAAGAATGATATGGATGAGGAACATTGTGGCCATTGTGGCACTGAAGGTTGAAAGGACAGACGTGGATCAGTAACTGGAGCAAGGTTTGGGACCGTGCCCTTTTTACTTGCCGACAGATAGGCAATTCTGCCATCTTCTTTCATCCCAGCGTATTTAATGTCCGGGTGCAGCAAACTGAAGGTATAGCATGTGTCCCAGGCCAGCAACTTGGGTCATTTGTCGCGGCCGGCAGTGGAACCCGAGAGGAGCTGGCGGAGTCCACGTTGGAAGACCTGGCGAAGGACTTTGACCGCGCAGTGTTGGCGCAGCGCCTGCTGCGTCTCATTCAGATGCTGAGGATCCAGCCGGAGAAAAGTCGCTTGGACACCGACGTCCACTTTGTTTGGACATGGGGTGGTGGTTGAAGCACCATTTTTTGGAAACAACGAGTTTTGGAAGGAGCTTCCCTTTTCCGATGGGGGTCGTTATTGCCCCCACCACCCGTAAAAGGGGAAAGGGGTCTTCCAGGGATGTTTGGGCACTGGACTATCTTGGACCAACAACTTTGGACCGAACCTCCCAATGTCAACATGATCCGTACGCCTTTCTCCGAAGTCCGTCAAGTTCGACAAATTCAGGCTCTCTGGTGCTGTCTTGGAGTTCTCTGGATTATCGGTCCTCTCCGCGATCTTCTCTCAGCTTTCTCCGATCGGGCTCCCTTTATCCCCTTCAAACATCCCAAACTCACTCTTTGATGCCTCTTCTTTGCTTTGCTTTCCCTCAGGATGGTGAGCTTGACAGGGGTGTTTTCAATCAGGTTGAAACCGCCACCCAAGCTGAATGCTGTGACGGTTGGTGTGGCCTGAACGCGCAAGGATCTTGAATGAACTTCTAGCCAACACGCTTGGTTGCTGAAGTTTGAAATCCCCAGCATGGGCAGGCCTTGAACGTAGAGTTTGTGTTGGGGAAACATCTCTTGAACCAACTTTTGGGCAGTCCGGCTTTCTTTGTTTCTGTAGCTTGTAGCCTCCACAGGTTGCTCAACACAATCCCTTCTCTGCATCTGAGCTTCGGATCAGGCTTGGGCCTGCTTTCTGATGGCGAGCTGCGATGCTTGGCTGAAATCTTTGCGGCCGTCGGAGTGGCTTGGGGTCTGCTGAAAACTTGGGGAACGGCAACCCTTTGTTCCAGGAGAACGGCAGACTTGAAGACTTGTTCCATTGAGCAAAACGGAGCTCTGCAAGAGCGGCACAGGTACAATTTGCGAACCGGAATTAATTACTTGTTGTCTTCGGGGGAAAGGGATGAAACTATGTTCAAGGAACTTCTCCTTGATCAGCTCGTTCCTCTTTGGGTACTCATCAGGTCTTCTGAGGGCTGCAACCGCTAGGTTGCACCCCAGGGTTGTACCGCAATTTACTGGTGATGACCATAGCCGGGCCACATGGCGTTTTTTCCCTTTGCTGGTAGAGCTCAGGCCGGGTGCAGCTGGCGGTGAAGCTGCTGAAGCCAGCTCGCTTGCTCTTGCTGGATGAAGTGACTGCTGACCTGGATGTGGCCAGTCGCTGTGCGCTACTGCAGCGGCTCGGCGCACGGGAACTACGTGCCGAAGTTAATCGGAAGGGGTCAAAACCAGTTGGACCCTGCAAGGTTCGGCTGATGCTGGTTCCTTTCGACACTGTCACCAAAAGGGGCTCGAGTTGGATACACAGCCACCTGGGTATGATTGGCCGTAGGCGGAACATTCCCAATTAAAGACAAAGGGGGACCGTTCAAACGCCATTCCTCGCCTGATGTTGGAGGCTTTTCTTTGATGCCAAAGTTTGGGCATGAGCGTAAGCTGTTCCGAAGTGAAATCGGGGACCTGCTCAGGACAACTCTTGCTCACATGTTGATGTCTTGTCTAGGCTGCCTGCATGTCTTGGCACAACTACAATCCCTCACAAACATCGCACCTGACAGACAGGGCCTCCCTTCAAGAGGACAATTATCAGTTGCAGTGAATCCTGCGGTGTGTCCAGGAAGGGTAAGTCTAAACCAACAAGAACACCGTTTCAGTGGCAAAGTCTCAGCAAAAGAATGGTACATCTCTTTTAGTACGCTGACGTGACATGTTGATATTTTGTTCCAGCACACCCAGGGCCAGGATACAATTTTCAAGAAGGTCAATCTGCATTCGCGTGGCAATTGTTGCCTGTGCGCAATCTATTCGGAACGGCAGCCAGTGATGTCTGATCAGCCCCAGATTGTGCCAGCCGGAGAGCCATTGTCACTATGACTTATGTTGTCTTTGAGCATTTGCAACTGTGCTTTAGCGGTGATGATTCGAGCACGCGCAGTCCAATTGCTCTTTGCGATGCCAGTACCAGTTGGGTTCTGCGGTTCTTGGAGAGTCGAAGCTAAGGTTCTTGAGAGAGGAGAGCGAGGACGGATGTGCGGTGGTGTACTGCACTCACATCATGGATGGGCTGCAAGGCGTGAGTGGCACCGGTTAGCCACGGGTGGTGAATACAATCAGAATCCCAGATGCTGATATATTTCTCGATCGATGTCTCGTGTGGGTAAAAAAATGGGTCTTGGTCAACTACTAGCTTGGAGCAACCCACCATTGGGGAGCTCCTTCTCATTTTTGAAAGGGGCAATACATGGAGACCTGGGTTAATACTAAACCGCAGGCTTTAGTCTGCGTTCCCATTTACCAGGGTTCTATTGGGGTCAATCGCCCCCGACCAGAAACTCGAACCTTTCGTTCTTTTTGTGGCCACCTTGTTCACCGGCATTGTCCTTTTCACCATGGGTCGAGCAATGGAGGGGTAGAACCAGAAGGCGGAAAAAAGGAGAATGGCAACTGTCTATCAAAAGCACATTTGTTGGTCGTGCATGGTGCACTTGTGCATGTAAGGTAGTTGCATGAATGTTTATTTGAAGGAAACTGCACTCAAATTGAGGTGCGGTTCAAGCCTTTTGGCAAAGAATTTCAATGGGAGTTGGAACCGGACACGCACGACAGGTTGGGCCACCCACCTGCTGCATCTGCCGGGGCACTTGGTCTCCCTCGAGGGCGGCGCCCTGTCGCGCACGGTGCTGGAATTGCTCCGCGCTGCGCGGTCCCAACCCGCCGTCGTCCGACCCGCCGATGCGAAGCCGAGGCAACCTGAGGGAGAGGTTTGGGGGGAAGGGACGGTGGGATGCCGACGTGATTAGTTGGACCGTCAAAAAAGGCTGGTCCAGGTGCTCATGAGCCGTTTTAGAATGTGACCGCCGCCAGCAGAGACATGGGTTTGTCTCAAAATAGATGATCCCCCAAGAAGAGCCTGGATTCTCCTTTGACTTCATTTGGTTTTCTTTTCGTTTGTCGTTGAATCCCAAAAAGGGTACCCTCAAACAGACATGCCGATGTCAATACACAACACTCGTGGCCAGTGCTAGATACATACGGCTGGATTCTAGGGAACCGCATGTAAGATCTTCCAGCTCTTCATGCCAGTCCAGGCAAGTTCGGACCTTGCATCATGTGCGCCTCAGATTGACAACTCCCGCGAGAAGGCCCACCTTCTGGCAGGACAATTATTTCATTGTGGAGTACAGACCTCAAAAGTTGCTGCCTCGAAATGCAATTGCAACGCTTCGGCCCAGCGTCGGCTCCCTCCTTGAAGCAGGGAAGGGGGGAATGACACGTCCTTCAAGGGGCCTCTGTGTTCATTCCCACATTCCCTAATGAGCACCAGCAAGTCGAAGATCCCTTGGACACCCTGGGCATCTCTGCCCGCGCTCAGCTGCGACGAGAAGGGCGGGGCCGAGCTGCCTGCGGGCTGGCACCAGCGGCACAGCGCCCAAAGCGGAGCCTTCGGGAACTACGCGTGGCAGGTGGAGACGAGGCCAGAGGAGGACCGCTATGTCGGCATTGAGAGTAAAAGGTGGCCTCTGGTGGGCTTGTTCGTGACCGTTGATATGTGGTCTGGTCGAACATGGTAGAACCTCGGAGCATGTATGGAGGGCCCAGGATGGGTTGCTTCTTGTTAGGTTCTATGTCTGCTGCACACAGTTCATGCTTTGAGGCAGAGAGTGTCCCGGGCTGGTTTGATGCATGCAGAGGAGTGGTCCTTCAAGTCTGTTGCGCCTGAGCCATCCAACAAGCCTCCGGTGGCTGCTGCGCCGGACCCCCTGCCCTTCGCATCTGCAGCTCCCATGGGCATGCCAATGGGAGGTGTGTCAACGGCAGCAGCCGCAGCCATGGGTTCCGGCTCCAACTTGGTCGGGGCGGGCTATCCCGAGAGCGCGCCGGCGCCCCGGGCGGCGCCGCAGGCGGCGCCGGCCGACGATTTCTTCGGGGGCCCGCGGATGAACCAAATGAGCGCGGAGCAGCTGGTGGCCCTTGGGGTCATCCCACCAGAGCGCTAGCGGCTTCGAGGTCAAACATCCCAGGACTGCTCTCTCCGATACCCCGCAGCCGGAGGTCCCGGGTCCCTGGAACCGCCGGCGCCAATTGGCGCGAAGCTGCTCCAGATGGTGGCGGTCACCTGCTCCGTGCAGAAAACAGGTGATTGCCGGAGGTTGGGATTGTTTCCAACCCTCATAGAGAATCGAAGATACTTTGATGCAAAGGCTTAAAAGGGGAAGTGCCCGTGGATAAGTTGATTACGACCCCCTCTTGAAAGAAAGGTCCAAACCGGGCTGGCAAAGGCGGGAACTTGGAATTTCAATCTCGCGCCCCTGTCCAGCAAGATATCACTGGGAACATGGTATGTTGGCTTGCAACTTGTCTTGGGCTTGTGCGCGCCGTCCTTTCGGCTCTTGCAACACTGCGTCACAAGCTTTGCTCGACCCCCAGCTTTGCACGGTATGCCCTGCGCTTCATACCTGACTTGTGCCATCTCTGCTTGCGCTTGCCCAGTGTCTTTGGCATGGTTTGTCTCCATGTGTCGATGCCCTGCCCGCAGTGGCTTTTGTTTCTTGTGCACCTCGGCTTGTAGTGTGTATCGAATCATGGTCCATCAGGCGCTTGCCGTAAGCAAGGCAAGATCATTGACGTTGGCATGGTAGCTCCCGGCCACACATAGCCCAAGCGGCTCCCATCGCGTCAAGAACCAGCGGATGGCAACATCAGGGCCGTTTCTTTTTTGTAGCATTTGCTGCATTGTCCTCAAGACTGGATGATGGGATCGCAGATGAACCACCATTCAATTGATCAAGTGGCCCAGAGCATGTTGATTGCTGTGCATGTTGCTGTGGGTTTTGAGCCAGTCCATTCAGTGCCCTGAATCAGGGGACGTTCTGTGCTGAGGTCTGAGAATGTGCAGCCGGGGCTGAGCCCATGGAGGCAAACTGTTCAGCCACTGAAAGCCACAAATCGCCACAGCCTTGCCATGCCTCTGGCAGTCCCTGGTTTTAGAGCAAGAGACGAGACGTAGTGCTCCTTTGTTAGGTTTGCTCAACGAGGAGCAAGCGCCAGAAAGATGTGGCGCTGCTAGTTCCGGTTGGCCGTCTCCACCTAAACCATCGGCTGATCCTGCAACCGCGCCTGTTTATAATATTAGACTTTGGCACTTAGACAGCATGGGATGACATTATCCTTCTGGGTCCGAAGTTGAGCCACAGCCTGGAATCAATGAGTTTGCTTTATGACTTTTTTAAATTGGTTTTGATTATGACTTTCTTGAATTGGTTTTCTCACGTGGTAGAGCATTCATTTCAGATAGAAGAAGGCTATATGTGCAACTGGTTCTCCATCTCATAAAGAGCCGGAGGTGATCGCCGATTTTGAAAAGCAGTGTGCTGAGGGAATGCATGTGGGTGCTGGTAGATATTTCTGGGCGCAGCTGGTAGGGAGGGCGGAGGTGCTGGTACACGGTGCTACAGGGCGCTGATGCAGAGTGCCTGTGCGAGGTGATCTCCAGTTGCAGCTAGGGGTGCCGGCTCAGGGTGATTGAGGTTTTGAGCATATGCCTCGTGCCACCAGCACATACTGCATATACTGCGCTTATTGTAGCTCCATACCCCCTACCTGAACATAATGGGATGTTCTTGACTTGGCATCAGTCGTTTCTTACCGCCGCAGTTGGCTTGGCCCACGGAAGCTCAATCGACACCCGCGGAATCTCATGACATCAGCGACGCAGACCATGCCAACTGTCGTCCTTCTGGGTGACGTTGGCATGGGCAAGTCAACTGTTGTCGAGAAAATCACGGGTGTGACCGGCATCAGCTCCGATGCAGATGAGAGCTTCACGCGCTCGGCCCATGCCTTCATCACCAAAGGCAGCCTGACAGCATCCAGCACTTCCTACTCGTCGTCAACTGAGATCTGTTCAAAGCCTGGGTGGTCATACAGGGTAGTCTGGGACGACAACCCTAAATAGAATTTTCTTTCTAAGTGGAGAAGACGACTTGAATTCACCAGCCTAAATCTATTTGTTGGACAGAGTTTCCCATGTTCGCTGGTGTTTGCGCGTGTTTGCGGTGGGTGGAGCGAAGTAGTTCGTAGGATGTCATGGCTGCTTTTCCACATCACCTACAAAACTGAGCTTGTCCTAGACGGCACCAAGGCAGTCAGGAAATGTATAATATGTTTGGATAGAACCAGAAAGATTGCCCCTACACACAAATGCTTGCGCACGGAAACTGCTTTTGGATGCCAACAAGGCAGTGATTTGCAGCTCATTGACACCCCCGGTGCCAATTCCATGTCTGGGAGGGTGGAGCACAACGTGTGGATAGCCCACGCCTTGAACTTCTGCCCAGTGAACCTGATCTTGCTGGTTGTCAAGGCGGAAGTGCGCATGGACGCTACCATGAATGTTGTCACAGACTACGTGGAGACTGAGATGTTCAAGTGGCCGATTTGTTGACCTTGTTTTCCTTTTCCGGGCGATACATTTTCATTTTTTGAATGGAGCAATTTTGGTGTTCGCCCAGGGGGTGAGTTAATCACGCATGAAACCATTCTCCCAACGGGGTTCGGTTGCCTTTGTGGTCTGGTTTTCTGGGAGAATGGTAGCTGGCCCCTGATGAGACCGCCTTGGAAAGCCCAGCCAGATATCTGTGAAAACCTCTGGAAGACCATTACAACTACAAGTACTAGTATCCAGGAACGATAGGCTTAGTTTCTGCGAAAACCCCTCACAACCCATTACTTGTTCGAAGCCCCGCTCGGATTTTTATCGGGGAACCTGGGAAGTAACGTGCTGAGGAGAGATTTCAGGATTTCGAGGAGCTCTTGGCGCTTTGCATCACCCACATGGACACTGTGTCCTGGACACAGGAGAGATTCAAGGAGTGGTTTCCAGCTCCGAATACTTTGTTTTGTTTTCTTCCGGGTATTTTCTCATCGCTCTTGGTGTGTTTGTTTGTTTGTTTGTGTGTTTTCGCTGAACATCGCAAAGTATGAGGTCCCCCTAGGAGAAAGCACTAATAATAATGGGGATTCGGCTGCAGAAGACTCCTTTCAATGGGGGCGCCTTGGTTTTCCGGAAAGGAGTCAAGTATGGAAACCTTGTCAAGGAGCTTGTTACACAGAAGCTGGGGCTTGAGACGCCTATTTTTGCGAGCAGGGTGACCAGCGGATGTCGACTAAAAAAGTCGGTTCTGGCGCGCTGCAGGGAGCCTCAAGATCTCTGCATCACATCCGACACGTTCCTGAATTACTTCAAGGTCCATGAAGGAACCTTCAAAATATTGAAGACCCTCACTTCTCCAGATTCAGTCTTTTGCGATTGTGTCTTGGACTTTTGCGGGCCTTTTTTGGAGCTGAGTTTGCTGCCGGGAGGGTGCAGGGGGGATGAAGCGCAAGCTTCAATTTTCGCGGTGTGGAGACTCAGGACTTGTCGGAAAGAGATCACCCGTTTCCAGACCATCAAGCAGGACTTCATGAACCAATTCTCTGAATCATGGTGGACAACTGAGGAGCGAGTGGATGTTGTCTTCGAGTTCCAGGCATGGATGTTGGAGCAGGTTTTTGCTGCACAGAGGACTGGATTATGAGGGACTTCAGTGGAAACATATTCAATACAACAACGGGGAAGCCCAAAAACCCTGGGTTTCCCAATGATCGGAGCAAAAACGAGCACAACCTTCGAGTTGGGGGCTCAGTAGGCTGCCAGCTGAAGAATCTTGGACCTTTCCTAAGCTTTGACCCTTGCCAGAGCAACTACAGATGCCAAAGAGTCAACATGTTTTGTGGAGGGGCTGAACCCTGCAGGAGAGTGGCTGAGGCGTGTGACTTCACTTTCACCAGCGATGACGCTCAGGTGATAGCTAATGAGGCAGGACACATTGCCACCTTGACCAACCAGCTGAAGGGAGTGCTTCTTGAAGTCCGCATGCTGGCTTTCGGCTTCCAACGCGACATCAACACAGATCTCCGGAAGTGCCCCCACTGCAGCGCGATCTGGGCCAAGGAGGAGGGCTGTGACGGAGATACTACCTGTGGTAACCGGGTGGGGAAGATTCTTGACACCCGCTTCGAGAGTTTGAGCCAATTCAGCTTTCGCTTTGATGGTGAGCGCTTGCACATCACTCAGGCAGCCAAGCGCAAGCTCATGGGTTGCCAGAGCTCAGGTGGCGCAGGCTGTGGGAAGACAATTGCACCTTAGCTGGTTGAGTGGTTGAGAGTGTCAAGCAGTAAAGCTTCAGTAAAGCCTTTCTGTAGGAAAGTTCTCTCGGCAGAGGTTCGGCCCTTACACTGAACGCATCAGGCTTGGCACAACATGGCTCCGGTGGAACTGCCCCCCGAGTTCGTTCCAAGCGCCAGCCGCGTGAAGACGGATGACGTCAACATCCTGTTTCCGGAAGCTCGACTTTGCTTCAGTTACATGTACGGCAAACTCATCCGGATGTGCAGCGCCATCCGCCAGACTCGAGCGGCGATCCGCCGCGCCATCCCGCACGGTGATCGCAGCCCGATGGGAGGGGCCTGAAACCCTTCGGCATATGACATGGGTGTGTCACAGAGTTGCAGACCCTCCTAGTAAAAGAAAAAACATACTGAGGGTCTCAAATTTTAAAACGCCCAATGCCAGTACCGCCGCGCGCTCATTTTAAACAACTATTCAGCGACCTCGGCTCTTTTGGCACCATCCATGACCCTGCTTTTCATGATTTGCCCCATCTCAAGCGAGCACTTGCGAGGTCAGCGGTCAGCCTGCAATGCTACCCCCTACCGACATGAGCCACAACATGTGTTGTGTTTCTGGTAAGCAGCACTTACGTGATACGCTGAGATTTTGGGACAAAACACACTGAGACACGGCCATGGATGCTTGCAGCTTCACTGTGGCTGGGTCGCTCAGCCCATGCATCGCGCTGGATGTCAAGTCCAGGACGCGATGAACATGGCCCTGCACACAGAGCCAGCGGGGAAAAAGAAAGCGAACATGCCCCGCATGATGCGAGAAGAAGCCGCCCGATCAGTTCATTTGGGAAGGGTGACTAGCCTCTTTGATGGGTCGTGGGCACTTCATTTTGCCGGTTGCGGCAATCCATTGCAATCGATCCCATGAAGTGAGACGGTGCAGCCTGTGTGCGTCAGCAATGAATTTACTGCCGATTCTCAAAGATGAGTGTGGGTCAATACTTGTCCCCGCGTTTTTCTTCTCTCCGGGGGCACAAACAACCGCTGGCAGCCTGTTTGGGTGGAGTGGTGGCGATGGGGTAATCAAGCAAGCACAGGTGTTGCTCTGGCTCAATGCTTTGCAGGGAGAATAGTCATCATATGAAAGGCCATCAAACATCAAGCGCGGTTCCAGAAACGCGCCAACAAACAAACATAATCAGCATAAAAACACGATATTTTTCCATCAGTTGATTTGACTCCAGTGCAGGGTGCAGGGTGGTTGGCAAGAAACTGTGGGCAGCTTCAACCAATATTTGAAAGCGGTGATTTGTTGCAGGTGTTTCAGGCCACGTTTACCGGGGTTTCGGGCAATACGCATGCTGCTGCTGATTGTACATGATGGAGCCAAGCACTTTGCAATGATTATTGTAAGATGTGTTTTTTTTTGCATAGTTGGACCTCGTCCGAAATCGTAGTTTTATGCCCTTCCAGCAAAAGACAAACTATTGCTGCTTTGTTAGGCTTTTTGAGAAAACAGTGCGTTCTTGATGCTACTTTGTTTTTGGTATTGTGTGCTTGGAGTGGTAAACTGACCTGGTGCAAGGTGATTCCGGGTGCCCTATCCGGGGCTATGCCGAAGTAGGCAGATGTTTTTGTCCGCCCGTTGGGATTGGGGTGCCGGCTTTGGGGGATCTTCTGCCGGTCCCTTGGTTCTGTGCAGGGCCATGCCGGGGGACGGAAGCCGTAGCCGCACCAGGCGCACGGGCTAATCCGAGCCATGAATTGAAGCGAGGAGGTATCAGGTGCCCAAGGCTCCCAGAGTCGCACCCAAGATGTTGTTTCCTATACAGGGATTCTTCCCAGCTCGCATGTCTGGCTGAGTGATCCTCCAACAAGCCATCAGCGGCAGAGGCAGAGGTATGGCAGAGGTAGTCTCTTCAGTAATGTGTGGTTCCCTGTGGCGAACCCTCTCCACTTTCAGGCTCATCAGGCTCGGGTCCCAAGGCCAGCCTTGGAGTCAGGTGGACTGGCCCTTTGACGCCTCAGCCTCTCATGTCCTGTTCCACAGATTTGGAGAGGACCCAGCCAGTCGACAGCCCTCTGAGTTACTGGTTCTGCCAGGCGCCAGGCGGATGTCAGCGACAGGCCAGGTTGCGCCGCACAAATCACATGCGTCAACACTTCCTGTAGCAAGATGTTCGAACACCACACACCGTATCTATCAGAGACTGATTTTACCAGAAACTCCCCCAGCTGAAACAAGATGACGAATCTACAAATCACATCCGAAGTCTCGAAACAGCAACTTGCTTGGGACCAGGGGCTCCGCCTTGAAGCCAAGAAAATACCGCTGCAGTAACACCTTGGGCCCCTTTCCTGAAAGCGCTGAAAGTCAGGATGCCTTGTTCAGGAGCATCTCTCTGTATTGCAGCACGCATGGCTGTGTGCTTACTTATGCATGCCATGCGCAGGAACCAATATGTCTTAACATGTTGAGTTAACATGGTAGTTCTCATGGTTGGATTAATTCAGATGATTTGATGCGGAGCCAGAGCGTGATGTACCCCTTGTGTGGATATCTCTTCAAAAGGAGTCCGTGTCTTTTTTAGTGGCCGACACCCAATATAATTGGTGCCACATCAGGCAAGCATCGTATCAAGAGTTGGCTATGAACACAGTCTTGATTCTGAGAGCAACATCGACACTATGAGTCCGGTCCTACCCCCAGAAAGGTTCTCAGAACCCCTCGAAGTCCAAGAAGGTTCTAACCTTTGGGGGTGGGCTTTTTAGAGCCGCGGGCTCTTCCTCGGTCTGCCTTGCGACGCAGGCGGAGTGGCAGCCGCAGCCCACGCAGGAGGCGCTTTGGCGTTCTGCTGGGTGTGGTATTCTCCAGCTTTGGATCAGGCTTTTGAAAGGAGGTTATGTGTATGATAATTCTAGGGGTTGATTCCCATTCTTTTCAGCCATCGTTCTTTTCAAACCTGCTGTTTCCCCAGGGTTTTGGGTGGTCTTTTAGAAAGAAGGATGCCTGGAAAGAATGGCGAAGGTACCCCTAGAATAATGTGGCCCTCACCCATTTGTTGGAGGAGCTGCGATCTTGACACATGGGTGACGCTTTGGGATCCCTACTGACAGTTTGGGGCGTTCTTGGGGCAGCATCCAAACGAGGGCTCAAGCTGCATGAGTGCTGGAAATGGGCTTGTTTCCTTAGGCAAGACGGGTGACGCTCAAATGTCCAGATATGACCTTGGGCAGTTTCGTTTGATTCAGAAATGAGCTCATGGGAATGTTCCCGTGTACTTGAAAGTGGATTCAAATGGCATCTTCCATTGTGATGCCCACCTTAACAAACGAGCCAGCCTGCGAGCAGTTGTTGCATGCCCGAGGCAAGCTGGCGTTGCAGGCAGCGGGGGGGGAAGGGGATGGAGGGAGGGAGGGAGGGAGGGAGGGAGGGAGGGAGAGAGAGAGAGAGAGTTTTTGTTTTGTTTTGTGTGTGTGTGTGTGCGAATTCAAAGCAGCTTCGCCTATTGGGCCAATGGGCCATGGGACACGCGGGGAAGACTCGCCTATCCCTATAGAATCGAAAGAGCGAGAGAGCGAGCGAGAGAGAGATGAGGTAACAGGGGGAGAAGCGAGAGAGCAAGAGAGGGAAAGAGTGAGGGCTTGCAGGCATGCCTGATACAGCTCATGAACAGCTTCAAGAACTGTGACGCTGCACTTCAGGGATGCCTTGCCACGAAGTATCACACCCTCCTTGTCGCTTGCAGCTTCAAGTCGTTCGCCCTTTTTGTTTGGTTTCCCTACTTACGTTTGTCAACTTCAAGCACGGAGAAATGTGAAGTGAAGTGGACTCGGGGATTGCTCCAGAATGCCGCACACGGATATAGCAAGTCTTGTGGTTACTGGAATAGTGTAAGAAGTAAGATCGTTTACGTTGAACTTAATGTTGCAGCACGGCTTTGTCGCGTGGCACTGGAACATCGGAAAGCTGACAGAAAAGGTCAAGTGCCCAGTGCCGAGCAAACGCATATGCCACTGTTTGTGCCTCAAGTGTTACCATTGAGCTGGACATGTCTGGGTTTTCTGAAGGGGCTTGAGCGTCCAAGCAGCACTTCGCAGTTTAATTCTCCTGGTCAAGGGGAGAATATGGGGAACTTCTTGTATTGCCTGCAATACCTTCTTACCGCCTTTGTTTCCTTCCAGCGAAGTCATGACTTCGACCCATTGAATTGCAAAAGTGACGTATCGCGAGACTATCGCTTGCAGGGCCAGGCAAGTGGATCACTCTGTTCCTTGCGTGCTGCAAAGACTGTGGGATGCGAGCGGTTGAGCTTGCTGTTGCCATTCTCAGCATTGCCATAAAGCTTCGCTATGGCGCAACGCATAGCTTTGCAACACTCCAGGCAACTTCTGCGCATGGAACGCTTTGTTTAACCTCTCCATCGGTGGTTTGACTTGGCTCATTTCCAGAGTTCTCCACCGCATTCGAGCTGCAGAGCTGGCGCACCCAACGCGCAGCGGTTTTGCCTCAGGAACTCTAAGGGCTGCCATTTTGCAGAAATGCCGCGGGTGTTCGGCTTGTTCACGCGACACCCTGTTATGGGCGATGGCGTCATTTGCAGGGCCAAGACTTGTGTGTGTGTTTTAGAGCAAAACGCCCTGCCTTGTCCACCAGAAGGTTGTTTTGCGTTCCTCCCCAAGACAGTGGGTTTACCTTTGATTTCGAGGAAAAAAACCATCAAAAGAACTCCCCTTCCCCCTTCCCCCCGGAAAAAAAAGGAAAAACAAGAAAGAAAACGAATCACAACCAGCCCCCGCCCACGGCCCAGCCCCGCCTCCCCCTCCTTAAGCAGAGAAGAAGACGAGCAAAAAAGGGACCCCCTCGCCAGAGCTCTCGGACCTTGCGCCGTGCAGGTCGAGGCGTGCAGCTCAAGGGCCCGGCTGCCAAGGGATTCTTTTGGGCGTGAGGGTGCCAAGTTTGGAGCATTTGGGCCCATTTTTGGGGGTCCCTAAGTAGTGGAGGGCCACGCCCAGCAATAAATTGCTTTCATACATACCCCCCACCCTACATTTTTTTTCATCTTCCATCTTCTACCCTTATTTGTTTTCATCATTTTTCTACATTCCTTTCTGTCCATCTCATCCGTTTTTTTATCATCATTTTTCCAAAATTTTCGCCATCCTTTTCTCCTTTCTCCTCGCCTCATTCATTTCACCAACTACCCTCCAAAATGTCATTTCCTCAATCTCCTCGCCTCATCCATTTCAAAAAAAGAAATTTTGCAAAATATATTGCAAAACATATTTGTCATCAAAAAAATATTCGAACTGTCTAAAAACGATTTGTCCATTTCCCGGACAAAAAATAGAACAGCAACAACCTCCTTCGTTTCATCAGTTTCATCATATATTTTTTTGGGGCGTGGCGCTCCTTGTAGGATTTTAGGGTGATTTTCTGGGAACCGCCTACCCGCACCGCGCTTCGTGAACTTCCTCTACAAGATGCTGTGAGTGCGCCATCTAGTGTCGGTGTCTTGAATGAACTTTTTGGGGATGTAGGCTACCACCTTTTGGGGGTGTAGGCTACCACCTTTTGGGGGTGTAGGCTGCCACCTTTTGGGGGTGTAGGCTACCACCTTTTGGGGGTGTAGGGGTGTACGCTACCGCCTTTTGGGGGTGTAGGGGTGTACGCTACCGCCTTTTGGGGGTGTAGGCTACCACCTTTACCATGTGTGTTTTTTCTTTTTGGTGCCCTTCCCTTACCTCCCCTTTAACCTTGTTTATTTCAAGTTTGAGCCAAAACCCCAAACTCAAAATCCTTAATCCGTCAAACTCGCTAAGATTTCACAAATTAATTCGCTAGGTATTTTATATAGGTATTGCTGCTAAATAATTCTAATAAATTCATTTATTAGAATTATTTAGATATTAATTATTCAAATAATACATATACTCCATCATCATGTTTTGTAATTTTATAAAACTCTAATGTTTGTTGCTTTGGTTGTTTGATTTTTCCTGTATTCAACATATCACAGTATTTCTTTTGCTTTGTAGGGTAGTCGCCCGATGGTCTTCCTATAGATTTTGCTTGAAATATCTTTTCGATTTTCTCCTTCTCTTCGTTGCTTTGTTGTTCGCGTTCAACTGGTTTCATTTTGTCATCAATGGATTTAATCATATCATTTAAGTTTTTGATATTTTTACCAATTAATGTGATCTTCTTCATTAAATCATTAATAGTATAATTTTCATTTTCAGACATTACTATATATTTATTTAGATACTGATTTATTTAATTATATATTTATAAAGTGCAATTATGTTAAATCTACTCTTTAAATACTAACTTATGTCCCTGTTAAAACTAACATTAATCAAATGTTCGTTAGTTTCAATAACCATATCGCCATCTGTTCTTTTCTGAATATTAAAATCTTTATCTGTTTTTTTATAAGAAAACATACATGGGACACAACTAACTTTAACTCCACCTTTCTTATCTACTGTCAATTCATTTTTAAAATTCATTATGTGATTACATTTATCACATTTTATAGCCTTACTTTCGCCTAGTGATTTAACACTTTCTGCTGTTTCTTTCCGTGCTTCAATATCTGGTATTGGTCTTTCTTTGCTTTTACTCTTTTTCTTTTTTCCCATTTATATTAATATTTATATTTTTAATATATTGTATCAAAAACTTAATTAATTCTAAAATAAAATAACATATTTTTTTACATCTATTATCAGTTATTAGTACTTGTTCTATATTCTCCATTTCATCTATTATATTAATATAATCTGTATAACTCCTTTTCATATTAAATAATAATATATATTTTTTTTCATTTCTGTCTTTCTTTTCTTGTAAAGTTTTTTCATTGTATCGTCTTTATTCCATCTATATTCTACAAATTTCTGATGATATTTTGAATTTAGATGTTTAAATAAATATTTGTCATCATAAGTTTTACCACAACTGCAATGGATAATAGTCATATAAATAATAAGATAAAATAGTTATTTAATCTTATTATTTTCATGCATAATAGAATATTGGTGGGGCACAGCACTTGGGGTTTTCATTGCACACGCGAGCGAGTTTTTATGATATTCGCCACCAGCATATCATAAAAATGATGTTCCATTTAATAATAATTACAAGTTAATTTTTAAATATAATTTTCTATATTTCTTTAATATCAACTATGTCAGATGTTCCAATAATAAAACCAATAAACATAACTGAATATGAATTCAAACAATCTAAATATGAGCACGTGCCAAAACTACCATTTAGAAGTATTATAGTCGCGAGTTCAACGGGCAGGAAGACTGTCCTTATTCAAAATTTAATATTGAATGTTTATAGAAATTCATTCGCAAGAATATTTATATTTTCCCCCAGCGTCCATAACGACCCTACATTTACAGAAGTTAAAAAATATATCAGGGACGAATTGCACGTAGATGATGAAAAAGAACAAATTTATTTTGATAATTATAATCCAAGTGATTTAGAAAATGTAATTGAAAGACAGAAGAACATAATTAATTATATGAAATCTAAAAAGATAAAGAAACTGCATTCAATATTAATCGTTATAGATGACCACGCAGACGACCCTAAATTTGTTAGATATAGTAAATTATTACATGGATTATTTACAAGAGGCAGGCACGATGCAGTAAGTGTGATTTGTTCAACACAAAAATACAATGTTTTAGCGCCTATCATTCGTTTAAATGCCAGTTCATTATATATTTTTAGGTTGAAAAATGCCAGTGAATTAATGAGTTTTATTGAAGAAAATAGCGCCATTGTTGATAAACAGCAATTATTAGATACGTATCATCAAGCCGTTAATTTTGCTCCATATTCTTTTTTCTACGTGAATATGAATTCAAAAGACATTAACAACATGTTTCATATCAATTTTGAACAGGCATTTCAAATTACAAATGATGAATAAAGATATTCTAATTTAATATAATATATTAATATGGTTATAAAACAATGTAAATGCGGTGGATTTTATCGTAGAGGTAATTATAATTTTCATACTAATTCTTGGATACATAAACTTTATAAGGTATTGAAAAGAAGGGCAACAGACGAGGAATTATTACGATTTCAAAATAATTTTGTTGATGAAGAAGATTTAATAGATGATAGATGTAGCAATGCCTCAACAAAATTACCCGAAAGTGAAATGACAGATTATGATAGCAATTAATAGCATTAAGCCATTGGCTTAATGTTATTAATTCAAAATAAAGAATAACTGCATAAATTCAAAGCAGGTAATTTATAATATATTTTATCTTTTTTACATTCATTAACTTTTTCTAATTTATTGATTATTGCTTTCAATGAATTTATTTGTAGAATATCAATTCTTGACATTTCACTTATCGTATTTACATCTATATCTTTTATTACTTTAATAGCCTCTTCGTCATCAATTTCTACTGGTTTTGATTTACTTGAACCCATTATATATAATATTATTTAGATTTTAATTTTTCAAAATTATCTTTTTGTTTTTCTTCTTCTTCTGAATCTTCGTCTTCAGTTGGTGCTGGTATTTCTGTTGGACTTTCGGATGAAGAACTATGAACAGTAATAGGTGGAGAACTATGAACACTAATAGCTTCATTTGATGAATTGCTACTGCTACTTTGTGCATTTCCTGCTGTTATCTGATTAACTAAATCTGCAATATTTATTGTTGTTGCAATTGTGCTGTGTGATAAGTTTAATATTATATCTGCTACTGTAGCGCCGTTGTGTAGCATTATTTCTATCATTTTTGTCAGTTTGAACTTCTTTTCTTCTTCATCGCTGTCATCCTCGTCTGGTTTCTTTGGCGGTGGTTCTGGCGGTTTGTTGTTGTCGAGCATTTTAGTAAAGGCTGACACCATTGTGTCGCGTTGGTTTTTCAATGTTTGTGTTGCCTGTGTTCTTGTTGGCTCATTTCTTTTGTATGTGTTGTGCCAAAAGTTTTTAAGCATTATTTTAAACATATTGTCTTGGTTTTCCTTTACCTTAAACGCTTCGAATGTCATATTTAATTGTTGATTTGCATCATTGTATAACTTTTCTTGAGTCTCTCTGGTTTCTGTGGCGATTGTATCTGTGTTGGTTGCAATGTCAATAAATTCTCTCGGTATGCCCTTTTTCATCAATTTCGGTGGTTGTATTGTTGTTGAAGTGTTTGGTTTCATTAGGTTATGTATTGTAAAACTGTCGTCATCATATTTATCATTGAATTTATGCTTCTTTCTTTTCAGTATATTTTTAGTTAATATTATCATTATTATTATTATTTATATATTATTTCTTACCTTTGCCCTTAAAACTTGCCTTGAGTTCTTCTATTCTACCTTTGCCTAAATTTACTATCCACCCGCCATTATCAATAGTGTCTAAAATCATATCCACTAAATATTGTTTGTATGTTCTCGCCTTGCCTCTTCCTTTGTGTTTCAATTCTTCTTGTATTTCGCTTTCTTCTGGTACTTGAATTCCTCTTAAATAAAATTGAAATTTAATATCATTTACTGTTAAATTAGGGTTTTCTTTCCAGTAAACAGGACTAATATTATTATCTATTGTTGTTTTAAATAATGGCGTCATTGGCAATGGCGGTGGTTGTTGGGCTGTTGAACTTGATGCTCCTGTTGCTTGTTGAACTGGTGTCGCGTCAAAATTGTCATCATCTGCTTGAGGTGATAGTTCAACATCTTCTACGCGCATTGTTTGCTGGTCGTCTGCTACTGCTCTACCTGCTGGCGCTTGTCGTGGTTCTGTTGGTGCTGATTGTCTGTTTGCCACCATTTTATGAAATAATGTTCCGCCCATCTCTCTTAAATTTGATGCCATCGCTCTGCCTACTTCTTCCGCTTTCCGCTTTGTTGCAGTTGCTATATCTTGTAATTGTGTATCTACCATCCCTTCGTGTTGCCTTGCCGTTTGTTGTGGTGTGGAAAAGTCATATTCATCATTTATTGCATCAGCGCTTGCTTGGACTGGTGTTTCTGCATTCATTTTGTGAACTGCATAAGTATGCCCGTTTCTGCGTGCTTCTTGTTTCATCATTGCCTCTCTCATTTGTCTGTCTAATATTCTCATCTCTTGGTCTTTCAATAATTCTAAATGGTCGCTCCCATCAAAAAAACTACCCTGAGGACTTGCTTTAAAAAATGTAGCGTCTCGGTTAGGTAGTTTTCCTGTTATTAAATCATTTTCGCCAATTAGACCTACAATTTCTTCATAAGTGGGGCGTCGTTTCAATCCAAATTTTGCATATGGATTTATTAATTCTAAACTTGCTGTAGTTGCCATATTGATATAATATTAATTAGAAAATATTGTTAATAATATTTTTGTGAAACATATTATTAATAATAAGATGTTATTGTTAATAATATTTTTTGTGAAAAATATTATTAATCTATATCAATATATTTTAAGTAAATATTAACTTTTTTGTATCTTCATACCATTTATTTAAATGTTCTTTTGTTGCGTGTGGTAAGTTAGGACGATATAATTCGCCCATCATTCTATCCAGCTCATTTACATAGTTTGCTCTCTTGTTTCCTTCGTCAATCTTTTTCCTTAATGCTACTGATGCTTCTTGTGAATTTCTTAATTTCATTTGTTCATGTAGGTGTTTTAGATATTCTGTATCTTTTAGATCAAATGGACTATATTTAATTTGTGAGGATTGTAAAAATACTTTACCTTTATTCTTCTTATTATTTATTTTGTGGAATTTATACATTATATATTTATCATAGATTTTAATTTTAATCATAGAGCAGACTTCCGGATTCGCGTAATTCCAGAACAGACTCCGAAATCATATGCACAAATAATTCTCGCACATCTTCATTATCTGTCAGTGCTCTGTTACTTCCTTTTAGTTTAAAAACGAGTAAGCCTCCTTGTTTCGTATTCTGGCCTGTAAAATTAGTGTCTGCCATTTTCTCGAACGAAATCCCAATAACGAATTTGTCGTTTCTGTAGCGTTTATATGAAATGCTAAAGGCATCTTGGTCAGGGTTCAAATAGTGTAATGTTCGTCTTAAATAATATGCGGTTTCTGCCATGGATTGACATTCAAACTCTGGATATTTCTTATTATTAATTTGTAATTGCCAAGTTAAGTTTAAATCTGAATTTTGAAAGCCCTTTCCTTGGTATGTCGCGCGATCAGCTCCATCTGGATTAGGGCCATCAAAAATACGAGAATTAATCATCGGATTGTAAAAATAATTCCATCGCTTGTAAATGTAGTTGTCTTGTCTGTAATAATTAGTATTTTGTGGGTCAGTTCCTGCTCTTGGTGGGCGATATAGTGTAATGAAACAACCATTCAATTTAGAAGCGGATTTAACAATGTTCATATTAATTTCATTTCCTGCCGCGTTGAATGATTGTGTCATAGTGTGATACATTGGAAATACTAATTTCAAACTTTGACCCTCTAACAAATGTTTAACTATGTTATTGTTGACCGTGTTGTCCAATTGTATTACCTCAGCTCTAATGATTACATTATTTAATTCCCACTGCGTTGAAGTATCGCCGGTTGTGAAATAGTAGCCGTATTTGTCAGTATATGTGTTGTTGATTAAATCCCCCGCTGCATCACGAGTAGCAAATGGTGTAATTACTGGTACGTGCTCATCCGATACAATTGTAAATTCCAGTTCAAGCGGAGCATATCGTAAAGGTAAATAATAATTGCTTTCTAACAGTCCACATACCGGTTTATGTCCTAATCTCATATAACCATTAGCGCCGGGTATTCCTGCAACTGAATGGCGGGTATATCGTGCTGTTAAATCGCCCCAATTATTATGATCTCCCGCGGCGACTAACGCACCATCTGGTGCTGTTCCAGCAGTTCCTCGTTCATTATTAGCATCAATAAATTCTGCTAATCCAGTAGCATATGTGTGTCGCCAGTCATCATCCCAACGAGGATTAGCGCTACTTTCTAAATCGTCCATATCTCTAGCATCTTGACTTTTAAAGGAATTATACAATTCACAATGCCTATTGTATTCAATAATATCCTGAACCTGTTGTCCGCCTACTGCGCATCTATACCGACTGAAGAAGGATGATAAATTACCTAACGGTCGTAAAAAATGACTTCGTGTTCCGTCAGTGTTTTGAAGATTAGCAAATAAACGAATAGAAGATAAATCAATATATGTGTTGTCTTCACCTGTTATATGAAATCTAATATTTTTGTTTCCTGCATTTGGATTATAAACATTACTGCCTGATGGAAAATAATTAACGTGTCTTCTGTCTGTGATGTATTGTGCTGTTTCAGGAAGTCCAAAATTTAACGAATTAATCATTGTAGTTTCACTTTCTGCAATTATATTATCCATTACTTATATATGATGATATAGATTTTTTTTTGTTTTTTTTTTTTTTTTTTTTTTTTAAAGTCTATATCAAAATTAGAACATGATAAACTTAGATTTTATTTTTTTTATTATTTATATTTTTCTTATGTGGAAGCATTGTAGTAGAATTAGTTGAAGTTGTATTTTTTATAGTATTTATTAGATAGTTATTTTTTGTATCAACTATATCTTTTAAAGTATCATAATCTAATTTTTTATATTGTTTATCGTATTTTGTAGGTTCTTTTGTCAGTTTCTTCTCTAATGGAATTTTGTTTTGCTTGTCTTTATTTCTAAACATTATTATTAATATTATTGAGATAATGTTAGTTCAGTTATACGCTTTATACAATCTTCTAATTCGTCTCTATACTTATACAAATAACTTAAATCATCTTCATCTAATGGAATTTTCTTTTCTTCTTGTTCTTTTAAAAAGTCGGTATAATCAACTCTACTATAATCTGTATAATGTATTTTGTTATTTTCTGGATGTAATTTTAAGTAATCATTTTCATAATTAATAATTTCACTATACATGCCTATTATAAGTCCTTCAATATTACCTTTTCTGTAGTATAAATGATTTAAATCATTGCTTTCGTGCTCTTCTTTATCCTTATTCAATACTTCTTTGCCACAATTACATTCATATTTACTATTTGATATGTTGTATTCTTTCTTTTTCTCTCGCTCTATCATTTTCTTATAAGCATATTCAATATCGTTGTCCCATTTCTCAGCATCAATACTCATATATAAGTTATATATATATATATTTATTTATTGTTCTGGTGTTGAATTAGGATTGAACCCATTAGAAATATCAGTAGTAGGATTAATTTCAGTCATACCTTGTCCTGTCCAATTATTGAAACTGTGTTTATCTAATAAATTATTGCTTTCTATTTCTCCAGTTATTGCCGCGTCATCGAACATTGCTATAGGGTCTCCACGATTTCTAAATCGTAGGTGTCGCGGGTTTTTCTGCTGGTTAGTTCCTGATACAAAAGGTGATGAATAAACAGTACTAGCATATTTGTTGCCGTGTCTGTTGTTGATTTCTTGAACAACGGACGAACCGAGGCTATGTCCAACAATTCTATTCACATCTGGATGTTTCCTTAATTCTTCCATTGCGTCTTTATATCTTTCGCTTAATTGAGCATTATGAGTAGGAATAAAAAACAAATCTGCAATTACATCATTGACTTTGTGATTTAGTCCCGTTTTAGCGCCAGTGCCGCCAATATATAATGTGTTGCCTATTCTTGTTATTCCATTTACATTAGAATAGGCCGCGTCTAAACCCTTGACATCATCGATTTTATTTTTATTTTGAACATTAATTTCTTCAGCATATCGTGTTTTATGTTTCATTATCTGCTTATCAAAATGTTTATTGAAACCTCCTATTTTGTCTTCCAATGTCTTTTTATGATTAAAAAATACATCTTCTATTAAATCCTTACTTGCCGTATATGCTTTATCACTTGCTACACCTGCCATCATTTGCGTCGGCGTCCTGCCTTCTATAGCACCTAATAATAATTGTCGTCCAATCATATATTATTAATAGATATTTGTTAAATTATCTATTAATAACAATAATTACAAAGTAATTATCAATAATAATTATATTATAATTTCTATTGTATATTATATTTATGAGTGACAGATTAACATATAAAAAAATCTATGTTGATAGTGCCTACAGATTGCAAGAAAGTAATTCTACCAGCGATTTTATTATAGAACTTGACCAAAACTTTGAAATTCCACCAAGAACAAAAATGTTCGTGACAGAGTGTTCATTCAGCACTCCGTTTTATACAACAGAGAAGGGTTTTTATGAAAGATTCTATATTATGTTGTATAATAGTTCCAATGTCTTATTAAGAAGCACTGCCGTTGATGTATCCGGTGAAATTTATTATGCCAATCAATATATTTACATAAATTGTCCTCAATTAAGCGATTATAAATATTCAGCACCTAACAATTTCAGCAGTTCAGTAATTAAAAAAGTTCAAATCAATCAACAACTTGGCGGAGTTATAACAGATTTTACAGCGCCCATATATGCAGATTTTATTGATGTAGGCGGTAAAAATATTAAGAGACTACACTTTAGAATAACAACTTCAAGAAACGAATTAATTGATTTTCATGGCGTTCCCATTTCTTTTAGCATTCTCTTTCAATTAGATAATTGAATAAACCCCTAAATATTAATATTTATATCAAATTATTAATATTAATATTTCTCAATTTGTCCATATAGACAAAATATATAAAACATATAGACAAAATATATAGTATATTATATATGTCAGAAGTTGAACCTGAAATTACTAATACAATTGAAGCAGACGAGCCAGTAAATGAATTACCACCAATTGAAGAAGAAGCACCAAAGGCAGAACCAACAATAGAAGCACCAACAGAAGCGAAACCTATAGAACCATTGAAAAACAACTCAAAAACTCAAGCACGCAATGAAAAGAAAATAACCTGTCCAAAATGTGCCAAAACTTTAACATTAAAATCTTACAGATACAGTCATGAACGCAATTGCCAAGGACCATTAGAATCTAAACCAATTAAATCAATCAAACCAAAAGCAGTTCCAATAGCAAAACCCCAAAAGGTAGAATATCGCGAAGAAGAAGAGCAATACGTTCCACCACAACAACCAGTAACAAATAATATAATAGCGAACACACCACCCCCAAGAAGAATGCAACCACAATCGCCTGCAAACCCGCTACAAAATATAGCACAGCACTACCAATTATTGCAAAATGAATATTTGAGACAGAAGCAAGAAAAATACAATGCATTAAATAAAGGTATATTTGGTTCAAGAGGAAAAAAAGATAGTATATATTTATTTTATAACCTACTATATAATAATTATGTTTTCAACATTATCATTGGATGGCTCAAGCAGAATTATAGCAAGTGAATTAGTATTAATAAATTCAACAGAACCATCAACCTTAAGCAGTGTTTATGCTACGAAACAAGAATTATCAGACACCGCAGGCGCATTAGGCGGAGGTTATACAATTGAAGAAGTTGATGCACTGATATTAGCACAAAAAAATAAGATAGATGCTAATATTCTTGATATTACTGAATTAAATGCTACTTCAACAACGATGTTTGACGAACAAGTAAATCAAAACGCAACAATTACAAGCAACCTTAATAATATAACAGCACACGGATTAACCATAACTTCAATACTACCGACTATATCAGCAAATACAATTAAACTTGACACAAATGCTAATAATATTAGTTCTAATACTTTTTTAATCAGTAATTTAAACGCTACAATAACATCAAACTTCAATACTATTAGTTCTAATACATTCTTAGTAGGAAATTCCAATAATACAATCACTTCAAACTTCAATAATATAAGTTCAAATTCTTCACTAATAACAGGACACGGAAACACAATATCAACAATTTTAGCAGATGTATCAACATTATATACAAACGATACTAATTTATTCAATACAAATACCGCATACAGCAATACATTTGCTTCAATCATATCAGACAACACTACACAAGATTTATTAATAACTGAAAATTCAAATACGATTAGTAGTTTAATATCAGCAGATTTACAAAAGCTAGATAAAACAATCACAACTGCACAAACAGTAAACTCTCCATTAATACTTAGTTTAACAGATAATACTAATCCTACTTTTAGAATACAGGACTCAGTTAGTAACCAACGCTTAGAATTTAAAAGAGGTTGTCAGTTGGACTCGTATCAAGGTTTAACAGGTGCTACACCTTATAGATTATGGTTGGGATGGAATACAGGAGATGTCATTATTGGAAGACCTAATAATGCTTCAAGAATTACGATTAACGGCAATGTTCATACTTCATACAATTTTGCTCAAGCACACGGAACTTCATATTTTGAAGGCGCTGTTTATATGAAAGGTAATTTATTTACAAATAATGATTTTTCAACAGATATTAAAACTAAAATTGATAATTTAGACAATGCATTAACTCCATATTTAGAAACACATACCCCATCGGCAACTCAAGGTTTTTTTGTTCATCATCCTAATTTTGTTGCTTGTAGTATTGGCGATATTACAAATTCTTCTAACCAATATTTTATGTGCGACGGTGCAGTATCAAAAACCATATTCAATAAGCCAGTTGATGTATTAGGTGATGTATATACAAATGGCGATTTAACAATGGTTTCTGGTAAGAAAGTTGAAGTCAACCAAGTTCAGTCTGTATCAGGAAATACTTTATTATTACAAAATTCACCGAGTGGCAATGTTCAATTTGGCAACACATCAAAACTAATAATTGATAATGCTGAAATGTATGTCGATACAAATGATTTAATAATCAGGAATAGCAACACGTCAAACTCTATTAATTTGGTTGTTGGATTATCTGCAACATATGCTGATAATAAAATTATTTTGAATAGTGGAAGTAATAGCGAATTACGAGGCGACTGGACTATTGACGGTGATATGACTTTTGGAATTGCTCATAAAATCAATTTGAGACATTTAAATAGTGATGCTGTTTTAAGATTAGAAGCATCAACAACTATTGATAGTTATATCGATGGCACTAAATATTTGCAATTGGATGATACTCAATTTTCATCGTTTAACGGATTTAATTTAAGTAGCGATAAGAGACTGAAAGATAATATAGAAAATGTAGAAGATGATACTGTAAATATGGTAAAAAACATTAAGATTAAAACATTTGTTAAAAATCAAAAAACTAAAAAGACTGAATTAGGATGGATTGCTCAAGATGTTCAACAATACACAAATCCTAAATATAATATTGTAAATGATTCAGGAGAATACTTAACAATGTGCTATGACAGAATGGCCTGTAATAGTTGGGATGCTTTATCAAAACTAATCCATCGCGTAGAATATGTGGAAACTAAATTATTGAAAAAGAAAAAATCTAAATGATTAATAATATTAAACAACATAATATTATTAAGTATTTCATTTTGTGAGCTTGTCAAGTAGTTCTTGAGGGTTTTTAATTTCATCAATATCTATATTTTGTTTTTCTATGTATTCCTTTATGGCTTTCTGACGATATGCCTTTTTGCTTTGTTCAATTTTATTTTCCATCCATCCATCTTTTTGTAGGTTCTTAAGATAATACAAGCGGTTGTATATAGCCATCTGTTTTTGTATCTCTTCCATTGTGTAGTCATCCGGGTTCAAGTCCTTAGTAACATCATGATATTTTGATAATCTGGGCATTCTGTTAATATATTATTAACACAGTATTTCTTTAAATAAGTTTTACATAAAATATAATTATATACTATAAATTATTATTAAATAACATTTCAAGAAAAAACGCATTTAAAGAAATATTGACACTATAAAATATATAATATAAATATTATTATGACATCAAAAGCTGTAAAAAGAAATATTAACTCTTTAGAAAGCAAACTCGAAAGGAACAAGGGGAATTTATCAACACAACAAAAGGCAAAGGTTAGAGACATTATAGGATTATACACCGACAGGAAAATATCACAATACACAACAGCGGAGAAGATAGTTAATGATTTCATAAAGGCAAAATCAGAGGATGAAAAGAGCAAGGCAAACCAAAAATACGACCAGGTTATGAACACATATGAAGAGAGAGAACCACTAAACGAAAGAATGAAAAAGAACAAGCAGGAGAACATAACAAGAGGGCACAAAACAAAACCCAGAGATTACACAATCGGATTTCGTTTTTTTACTATGAGTGGATATGGAGCACATAAGGTAAAAGCGTCGTTTAAAGACATTGAAGGCGGGACATATTATCCCATGCATTTTGATGATAAGCATGCGGGAGTGAAGACTGGAAGATGGATAGAGGAGTTAGTCAAAAAGAGAATATTTAGACTGTATGACAAAAACCTTTTTAAGAAGGTTATTAAAACACTGGCGCAAGATGACGACATCGCTAGGCATTACAAGACAATGAAGCACTATATAGATGCAGTAGTCATTTATGATGCCGACACGGTAGAAGGAGATATTAAAGATTATGACCCTAAAAAGAAGAACTTAAAAAACGCAAATAATATTGGTATTTTTCATAGATATATGGAAACAGAACTCGACCCAGAATATTGCACTTTTGAGGAAGCCATTAAGGTAAAGCATTATGTTGAAAACGAATGTTGGATTAACACATTGAACGATTTTTACGGACAAGACAAGAACATGAAGAAGATGACCAGAGAAAGTATTTTGAAACTCATAGACAAAACAGACGAGGAATTCAAAAACCATGGTGCTTCAATAGAAGACATGAACAAGGTATTTAAAGAGTATGCCATCACCGCCAGAATTTTCGATATTGTAGGTAATTTGAGTTTTACATTTGACCCACCAAAAAGAAACCACCATATCAAAACATTCTACGCATTAATAAAGAATGACCATATATATATACATTAAATAAGGACTTGAAACAATTGAAATCAAATTTAGGAATAAAGAAAGAGTATAATATCAATGTTAATGCTTCTACCGACTTTTATTTAAATCCTAGAGAGGAACCCATTAAATGCATCATGATCGAAGAGCTGGATGACATATTAAAACACACCGAACAGGACGAATACACAATGATATATACACAATGATTTGGCGAAAATGTATTATCAAGCAAAGCAGGCGGGATATGACCCGAAAATTAAATTTAGTGCGTGTATCATTTCGGAGCTGATGTTTCAATTCAAGATTAAGAAAAGAATAATTACATACAGGATAAAAACACAAAATTTGATTGATGCCTTCAATGCAAGTATAACAGTAGAAACTGAAGACACCTATAATAGGATGTCAAGGGCGATGTTTGAATTCAATAAATCATTATTTAATCCACTGCATAAATCTTATTATAATGACATTGATGTAGAAATTTTAAACACATGCAGGACAGTAGCACCCGCTGGTAAATTTCATTACTTTTATCATAGTAATGAATTACATATAGAGATTGACCAGAACAAGGCATATACACATAATTTAACTAAAATCGTAAAAATTCCAGTGTTTAAACAATTTGACATTTGGATGCCTTATGAGTATGGTAAACATGATTTTAATAACATGGGAGAATTATGTTTATTCTTAGTTAAGTTTACTGGAAAACAAACATCATTATTTTTTAATAAACAATATAATTTAATATATGGCATGTTTTTAGAAGAGTTTATTGACGAAGTCGAAATTCTATATTTTAAAAAGCCTTCTTCGATTTATGAAGTAGATTATAAAAGTATAGTTGATAACCTATGGAAGACTAACATATCAAATAATTTAGGTGAAGACATCAAGGTTAAGAAGTTGATTTCGAATGTAAATATCGGATTGTTAGAAAAGGGAACTAACAAGTCTCAGAAGAGTTTAGTATTTGATACATTAAGTGAAGCATTGTATCATCAAAATCTGTATGGAGGAAGAATTAATCAGATCAGTGGATTTTATGATAATAAGGTTTTGACAGAGATGACAGATGAATATATTAAAGAATTAGAACAGGAAAGAGGCGAGGGATGGGTTTTAGAATTTAAGGCTCATGATAATGATGATGATAGGTACCGGAATTCTGATGACGGTACATATAAATTTTGGAAAAATAATATGTATTATCACAATCATTGTCGTGAATGTTATAAAATTATAGATGGTAAAAAGTACGATATCAAAAACGTTGAGAAAGAATCAGAAGTCAAATATTACACATTGACAACGACACATAAACAAGACTTAACCAATGGCTTTAGGTATATTAAAGAGCTACTCATGCAACGACATAATTTTAAAATGCATAAAGATTATAAAACATTGAAAAACAACAATATCAATGTGCATAGTGTTAAAACAGATGCCTTCATTATTGATAGGAAAAATATTGACAAGGCCAAAACATTGATTAAGTTTTCAACCAAAAGGGGAGGATGGAGAGCTGAAGATAATAAACAAGTATCACCACCGAGTGATATATACAAAATCAAGGTTAATGAGTTATCAGAAATTCCGACTTACAATAATGTAAAAATTCGTGTTAAAGACGAATACGACACCAAAAGCATTTGTGAGCAAATTGTGTCGTGTAATCCGGTGTTGATAAAAGCAAAACTGGCTGGAAGCGGCAAGAGTTATATAGGCGAATATATGAAAAATCTAGGTTATAATGTGTTATTCGTATGTTCTAATAACAAGCAGAAGCAAGAAACCGAAGCCGACGCCGTAACATTAAACAAGTTTTTCAGTATTCCAATAGAAGCTGGAGAAAGACTACCGACATTTGACCATTCTGATTATAATTGTATTGTGTTTGATGAGCTAGGTATGGCGAGCAATTATATTTTGAACAGAGTTAGGGAGTTTAAGGATACGTACCCAGAGAAGATAATTATAGGAACTGCTGACGGGAAGCAGTTGAAACCTATAGCTGATTTAACTAACACCCAGGACCACGAGACATATTTAAACAACTGTCTTAATCAAATATTTAAATATAAGATTTATCTTAAGATATCTAAGAGACTTAAGACAGAAGAAGATAAAATTAAATTGAATGATATATATATAATGACATTTGGAAAAATAAACTGCCCATTAAGGAAATAGTAAATAAACATTTTGAAACTACAAGCGACATCATGGAAGGAGAGCATAACATAGCCTATACTAATGCTAGGTGCAAATGGGTAAGCAAGACCGTAAGAAATAATTTAGGAAAGACAGATAAATATGAGATTGGAGAGCATGTGATATGCAGAGTTTATAAAAAGGAAATGGGGCAGGTGTTTAATGTAAATATTACTTATGAAATTATTAGTATTGATGATTGGAAAGTAGAAATCCAAGATATCAAAAGTAAAACTATATTCATGACAAACACCACGACTTTAGACAAGCACTTTATACATGCGTATTGTGCTACATGTCATTCGTCTCAAGGGGCTTCTCTAGATAAAAGCATTACTATACACGAATGGGATAAATCACATTTGGTCAGCCGTGAGTGGATTTGGACAGCCCTCACGAGATGCAGAGATATCAATAGAGTCAAGTTTTTCAAAGCAGACGTAGATGATACTGACTTAAATGAAGCACAATTAACCAGATATTTAGAACATAAGATTAAACAATATAAATTACAAGACATGAAAGCAGAGAGAGAGATAGACAACAAACAATATATTGATGTCAAATGGTTATTTGACAGGCTTAATACCAGATGTTGTAAATGCAGTTCAGTTTTTGACATAGAAATAAATAATGGAGTAATAAATAGCAATATGACCGCCCAAAGAATAAACAACGATTATGCCCATCATAAGGAAAACTGTATATCTTACTGTTTAAACTGTAATCGCCGGGAAAAATAATATCTATCTTATTTTATATGGCATCTAAGCAAGATATTATTAATAATGTTTATTATGATAAGGGAGGCTTCGGGTCAAAGAACCGCACTTTACAAGAAGCAAGAAAAAAGGATAACACAATAACTATAAACGATATTAATGAGTTTTTTAGGAAGAATGTAGAACAGAAAGCCAAGCCAAGAGGACAGAATTCATTTGTAGCTCCTAACGCATATTATGAGTTTCAAATTGATTTATTTTTCATTAATGATATCCCTAAACAAAAAATGAAAGTTGGCATGATGTGTATTGACATATTTTCTAAGTATATGGTTGTTGTCCCGCTTATGTCAAAACAGCCAGCGGACATTTTAGCAGGACTGATGGAATGTATTAAAAAAATGGATGGAAAGCCCAAACTAATTTATATTGACGATGAAGGAGCTTATAACAATCAAAGTGTTATAGATTTCTTGAAGGATGAAAAAATAGAGTTGCACAGAACCAGAGGACACCCAGCATTTGCGGAGAGGGCGATAAGGACGTTTAAAGATAGCTTGTATAAGAGGGTTGAAAACGATGAGAAAAAAGGAAAGGTTATTCAATGGACAGACTACATACACGAGATTATATTAACTTATAACAATGGAATAAAGCACACTTCGCACGGCTTAACACCGTCAGAAGCAAGAAAGCCTAAACATCAATTAGAAGTGAGTTTAAATTTAGGTATGAAAGCCAAAAGAAATAGAGTTTATCCAGATTTAAATGTAGGAAATGAAGTTAAGATATTCAGGAAAAGGAGACCAAACGAAAAGGAGAGAGTAGGAGTATGGACTAAACAAACCTACAAAATAGCAAAGATTGAAAAGAAGTTAGGACAGGAATATTATTATATTGAAAATTATGACAGGGCATTTTTGAGACATGAGTTATTAAAGGTATAAATTTGTTTCTTGGAAAAAAGTATTTAAAGAAATAAAAACTATATATATATATTATAATAGAAATGATGGAAACCGAAATCAATAATTATATCAATAAGAAATGCTACGATTGTTGCCACTTCAAAAAGGAAAATATGGAATTATATAAATTGAATTTACCTAATGGAATAGTTAATAATATTATTGATTATTCTTTGGGTAAAGAAAATTTATGTAAAATTTGTAGAAATTGGAGATATTACCAAGAAGCAATCGAATGTAATTTGGATATTAAAAGGTTTAATGAAAGAATTGTTGAAGATGACATTTTAATATTTTTAACTGTGTATAAAATACCACCTTATGATTATGTTAGAGCATTTATGAAAATCAGTAAGAAAAAGTATGAAATAATTGACTACATATTATGGATGTTGGAGTATCAAAGAAAAGAAGGGTTTGATGTAAAAACAATCATTAAATCACATATTGAAAGTGAAAAGTTTAATGTTAAAAATACAGTGAGAGATACTAATATTATTTTTAAAATGATGTATGAAAGAGGTAAGATGTATCAATTAAATTATTATCCTGAACTTAAATTATAATCATAATATAATAATAACATGTAAACTATTATATGTTATAATTATATTTCAATATGTAATTTTATTTCTTGTAAAAAAGTATTTAAAGAAATAAACACTATATATATTACAGTGGAAATGTTATGTAATTATTCAAATTGCGAATGTTGTACAACTAAAAGGAATGATGTTAATATAACATTGTATAAGTTATTACCTGCTAATCTGTGTAGTAAAATAAGTGAATATGATGTATATTGTAATCAATGCTGTATAACAAGAGACCTTGAAAAGTTTTTTGTTGAACAATATAAGGATAAGGGATATACAAAGTTTCAATTACAATTGAAATTCTTTATGAAATATCACAAAAGATTTCCTGTATATTTTTGTCATAAAATTGCAAGAAAGTCATTTGAAAAAGAAATTGATGAGTTCTTCAATAATAAAGATTTGATTAAAAGGTTTGGAGGGACAAGCGCAATTAAACCATATAAAGCATTTGTTAAAAAAATTCGACGCATGTTTGATGCGATTGATTGGCATTTATTAAGTAAAGATAAAATAAACGAGGTCTTGAATGAATTTAGAATAACTAAATATCATGTATGGTTTTACTACAACACTAAATATCAAGTATGGCTACTAGTTAATTTGTTTTTCTGGGAATATATTTATTCAATAATAGGAAAAGACAATATCAAATATATAGACATTGGCGATATTGATAAATATGTAGATTACGTATTTGAAGACATTTTTCCTGACTATAAATGTAACCCATAATTCTTAATCATACTATAATAATAACATTTATACCCTTATATGTTATAATTATATTTCAATATTTATTTTTATTTCTTGTAAAAAGTATTTAAAGAAATAACAACTATATATATTATAGTAAATATGGGATGGACTTTAACATCAAGAGAAACTAAGAATTGTGGATGCGTGGAAGAAACACACGTTCATGATGATTTTTCCGACAAGTGATACAAGTTTAATATTATGCAAGGAATGTAAAACTAAACAGGTAGAAGAAGAGAAAAGAAGGGCAGAAGAAAAAGCCCAAATATACAATAAGTTTATTCAGGCAATAAATAATATAGAAACTAAATTAGTTCCGCGAAAAGAAGTATATCCAATTATGTCTACTTATCGTTTTCGGTTTAAGCGTTCAACATTCTCAGTATTCAACTATCAGTTATTGAATCATATATTTAAATACCAAAAAATCAGGAATCGATATTACATAAATATTAATGCTGTGCAATTATTTTACGAGCATGAGCTTGATAAATATTATTACTTGAATATAAGATAGATTAAACCCATACTATGATTATAACATTTATACCCTTATATGTTATAATTATAATGTAAGTATAGCGTTTTATATATTGAAGATAAAATCCTACAAGGAGCGCCACGCCCCAAAAAAATATACGATGAAACTGATGAAACGAAGGAGGGAGTGATGTTGTTGCTGTTCTATTTTTTGTCCGGGAAATGGACAAATCGTTTTTAGACAGTTCAAATATTTTTTTGATGACAAATATTTTTTGCAATATATTTTGCAAAATTTCTTTTTTTGAAATGGATGAGGCGAGGAGATTGAGGAAATGACATTTTGGAGGGTAGTTGGTGAAATGAATGAGGCGAGGAGAAAGGAGAAAAGGGTGGCGAAAATTTTGGAAAAATGATGATAAAAAAACGGATGAGATGGACAGAAAGGAATGTAGAAAAATGATGAAAACAAATAAGGGTAGAAGATGGAAGATGAAAAAAAATGTAGGGTGGGGGGTATGTATGAAAGCAATTTATTGCTGGGCGTGGCCCTCCACTACTCCCTATGGGTGTCTGTCTTTTTCAACACCACAGAGTTGGTCAATAATCTCCTGAACATACCAACACCAAATTCAAAAAACCACACACATGCTGAGTTGCCTTGCGCAGCACTTTTCTATTTCGCCAGGCTCATAGGAATTGGCGTTAGGCTGGCACCTGCTGTTTTGTTGCAAACGCCTGAGATGCCTTGAAGACACGTAAGACCTCTTCCATGTGTTTCTCTGATTGATCTGATGAATTCCCGAGCATGTGGCGCCTCTAAGGGCAGAAACAAGAACTTGCAGCTTTTCTGGATGGCCCTCAACCATTCGTACCGCCAAAGGGAGAAAGAACAAACGGTCAAAAGGTCAAGCGCGACGTAGCCGCCCCATGTGCCAACACTGGCTGAGGGCGGGGCGCTGCGGCGACTCTGAAGCCGCGGAACGAGGTGTGGCAAGCATGAACATATGCGGAGGAATGAGCAAAACATGCTGGAGCCTTTGCCATGCGCCAGGAATGCTGAAACTGGTGGGGGGGGGTGGGGCGGGGGGCGGGGTGAAGCAAATGAATGCGCTGGGCGATCGGAGAGACAGCGTGCACAGGGCAAAGTCCGAGCTGTGCTCATTGCCCACGGAGAGGCGCGTTGGGGCATGTTTTCGTTTTCAACCGTGGTTGTAGGCGGTGAGAAGCACAAAGACAAGTCGCACAGTGCTTTGCGGAAACATCAGGGAGCTGAGTGCTTGGTAGAAGGCGGTCCCACAGGAAAGCCATTGCCTTGGGCGTGCCGCAAGTTTTCAGTGGCTGACTCAGCGGCCTGCCAAACTAGACCAGCTTCTAAGAGTTTGCATAACAGGAACGCACTTTATCTTGGATGCCAAACTCCTGGCCGTTGCCAAGTCATGGATTTTCTGGAGGCATCAAGATTCGGTTTGGATTTGCGACCGCCTCAAAACGTCCAACAGCAGTCGTCGAAACTGGGCTGCCCAGGGCGAGCAGCATGACCAAGGCGCGGGGGTGGGGGGGCTGAAGGGAGATGCCGATGCTACTCTTGCACCCAACGCATTTGTTGCACCCAACAAGAGGCTTTCACTTCAATCGGCTTCAATGCGCACCAGCCACCAGTCGTTTCAGGCTCCAAGAGCAGCTCTTCGGAGTCGGAGTCAGAGACCAATGAGGCCGGGGGGGCACCTGGCTCTAGTGCAAGTTCTGCCTTCGTGAAGCGCTTGGAGAAGATCGGGTAGCCGACAGCGTCAGAGTTCAAAGCAGGTGCTCGGGAAGACCCACAGCCTCTCTGGACCTCAGTTTCGAAACCGTTTCGCCGCGTAGAAGTACAGAACTTCGGCATAGTAGTCAGTAGTCTGCGGCCAATTTGGGAGGAACATGTTGAGGACACTGATTTTCCCCTGTCCATCGCGGTATCCGCACAATTTGACAGGCCAAGGAGCCGGCGCCGGCGCCGGCGCTGCTCAGCTGCAGGGGTGTAAGGCAAGCAGTATCTTCACAGGAGGTCCGCATAAGCAGAGCGGCGCTCTGTGCGTTGTGGCAGTTGTTTTGTTTGTGGAAATCAGGGGTGCGCACTTCTGTAACCACCCAGACTTGGGTGCGGAAACGAAACTGAGACAACCTGCGGCCCCATAGCCGGTGGTTTTGACTTGGGGCATGGGTGCAATGCTGACTCCAACGGGCTTTGTTGAGACTGTGATGCGCCTCCCAACCCTGATCTGCCAGCAACTTCCGACCGTGGCACGTTTGTTCAGCATTTATGGATGGATTCGGCCTATTGGTACTTAGGCCATAGGAGCATGAAGGGCTACGAAACCAATGAGACCATGAAGGCTCAAAGGAAGCCATTGGACCATCCCGCGCCTTTCAGGTCGGCACGGCGCCTCAGAGTCTCGGGCTGCACTCAATCTGCGGCAGGGCGCCCCGGGTGCAAGAACCGTCCGGTGGGTCCTTGGGCTCAGTGCTTTGAACACGTTGGGATTGGCTTGTGGGGGTTTTAAGCCTCAACGAGTATGCAAGGCCTAAGACTGCCAAGGGCTGGTTGCTATTGGGGCTTTCCTCCTTTCATGAGCATGGACCTGCAACTTTCGGAGAACTTTGACACCGACTTCGAGCAAAAGCTGTGGATAGAATTCGAGCGTTTTGCTGTCTGTCAGAGTGAGTTGGATGTCTTCTAGACGGCAGCGTTAGTAGTTGCGTTGCTTTCCTTTGAAACAGTACCAGTGGTCCCATTCCTTTTGACGTGCCCAGCAAACAAGATCCCCAAAGAGGTTTTCGGGCCCGAAGACCGCGAGGTGAGAGGCATCATTTGCGGCGAGTACCAGCCACATTCCTCGAACCACGGGAAGCCGGTCTACAGGCGCCGATCCGGCGATCGGGCCATCGGGGCATTCAAATGGCCTGAAAGGCCTGGATCTTGAGTCCCGTGCGTGCGGGGGAAAAAACAACACGGAGCTTGCACACTTCCTATGTAAGGGTGCACGTGACGCGCTGTGGGTGCGAGCACTTCCCATGACACGGTGTGGGTGCGAGCACTTCCCGCCAAGAGCAGCTGAAATCCAAAAAAATGCGGCGGACGCTTGGGATCATTGGTGAGCGCAGGAATGGGTGAATGACCTACCCTTTGGGACTTGAGTTTGACATGCTGCGCATAGATATCAAAGAAGCATTTGGAGGTATTTGTAGTCATCCGTACGTTTTCAGTTGCTGCTGGATGCTTCCGTCATGCTCTTCCGAGCGAGTCTTGTTAGAAGCATTGACCTGCAAATGTATTTGCAGGAGAGCAGATGGGAGTCAGACATCCTCGGAGGCCAGTGTGCTGCATGCATTTGCGGTTGGCATCGAACTGGCCAGCTTTCTTATTGAAAGTTACGCTGTTGATTCATATTGTTGCTTTGTCCTCTTTGTCTGCGTGTCTGTCTCTTTTCTGTTTGTCCCTTCTTTGTTTGTCTCTGTCTGTTTCTGTCGGTGTCTGTCTGTGTCTCTGTCTCTGTCTATGTCTCTGTCTCTCTGTCTCTCTCTCTCTCTCTCTCTCTCTCTTCCTGGCCCTCTTCTTGCAAGAGGCTGCGGGGAGGTGCAGTGCTGTTAGTTCGTGCATCAATCGCACCCGGGGGGGGGGGGGGGGTTGAACTTAATCCTTCCAATCGCTCGAAAAGCAGCAGATCGATGAGTGTGGAGAAAGAGCGCCCTTGGGAGAAGCTTCTTTTGGCTTTGATTTGCAAATCGTCTATCGTGGACGAGTAGCCTGATGAGCCCCTTGTACCCGTCGGAAGAGACAAGATGAACGTGCAATGTTCTTGTGGTTTGGGCTCCGATTTCCTCACGTTCCTGTCTGTGTGGAAGGAAAGAGCAATCTTGGTCCGCAGTCCATTTGACCGATGGACATTTGTTCTGTAGTGCAGGTGTGTTTGTTTGTGTGGCACGTTGGTCGGACAGAGAGGTAGCTTCTACCGTTTAATTTCTTTTGCACTCCAGGCATCCTGTCCATGCAAGGCTCAGCATTCATTCAAGTGGGATATGAATGAGCGGGTCGATACTTTGGCCACGCGCTTCTACCGTTTTCCATGAAAGAGAAGCGATCCTTTGGGACGATGCCAGAGGTCCTCATCTACTACTGGGACACCCGGAGTGGCCTGGCGCTCTGATGCACGCGTTTTTCCGGCGCGAATTGTTTCGGAGGCAAACCTGGGAATTGCCTGGGGCATCAGAGGTGTAGCTTCCAACCAAGGCGCAAGCACCCTTGAACGCTCCCAGCGCTTTGTTCAACATCGGCCGCTTGTTTCGTGGCTCGGAGCCAGATGTTGTTTAACCAAGTCGCGCAAGGGTCTCTGAAAGGGAAACCGACGTACCTGCAACAGTACAGCTGTTGGCCGTTCTCCACGTTGGATAGGGTGTAGAACAAAGACACTATGAGTTGCAGAGTGCAAATCCACTGCAGATGAGGTCCGGATCAGAGTGGCTGGTGGTTTGGCCCGGAGATCGGAGGAGAGAAGGCACAGCTGCCCACTGTTTTTTAGCTTGTGCTGCATTGAACTTAGCAGATCCATGTTGGGCCCGGTCAATGATTTTTCCAAACGACACACTCTACCTCCGGTGCCACGTCGGGCCCCGGCTGCTATCCTGGATTTTCAAGTGACAGGGAGTAGCTTGTGACGCACAAGGATATGGGAGGTGGGGCAAGTGAAGAAACCAGGTGTGCTGACTTTCACTTACGCAGCACCCGTTCGAAGCCACCTTTCCGCGCGTGAGCTTTGCGGCACAAGGCTTAGGCCTAAGATGTAGCACAGACATGAGATTTCAGAGTTCCACATGTTTTTTCGTGTTCTGGCAGACTTACCTCAGCTGGCAATTTGCGAACAGACTGACTGAGAGGAGCCGGTATCCAAACTATCACAGCCAACAGCACCTTTAAAGAACCCGAGCCGGCGCTGCGGCCGACATGTCTCGGACCCAGCTGGCAAATCGAGAAGGTCACTGCGAGCCGGTTGTCTCGCAAATCAACAAGGGTCCATCATGTTGGCAACGCCAATAAATGATACTTGTGGGGTGGGAAAATGTCCACTTACTTAGCTACTTAAAGGTTTTGAGCCGGGTGGAATCCAAGAGCTACATGCCTGCATGAGGCCGGAATACAGGGGTGCTGGCAGCTTCCTCTACTCCGAGGGCCACCGAATCTGTATCTCTGCCAGCCATGGCAAAGGTCTGACCAAAAGAGGCGTGGAAAGCCAGAGGAGACAGGGAGAGACCTACCTGACGCGGAGAGCAGCTGCTGCTTGTTGGAAAAGTCGGCTGTGGCATGTGGGCTTTCAACCCAACCCTTTGAACAAGGGAGCAAGACAAGGATTTGTTGGGAAGCCTTCTTTTGGTCGGTGTGAAAGGGTCTTTTCCACATGGAAAACACTCATTTATGGGAAGTCAGCAGCTCGAGCTTCCGCAGATCTGCAGAAAGCCTTTGGCGACTTCGGTCACATTTATCAGCTCCTTGGCGATCGCATGAGCAGGGAGAAGCCAGGAACCTTACAAAATAAGATGCTTCGTTTCAGCCAGAAAAAAACGATCTGAAGCATGACAGGTTGCAGCCCCAGCCGCTTGAGGTACGGTTCACCCGTTTTCCTTTGCCCGAGCTTCAGGATCGAGACCCCCAAGCCCAATTTGGCCTTCCTCGCCTTTGCGGAGAAGGCAAAGCATGCAAAGCATTCACCTGGCAGTGGGAGAGGCAAAAGATCACAATGCACGTGTAGATGATATGTATATATATATAGACATACATTCACGCTCATATTTGAAACATGTGCGTCGCAGAGTCTGGTCCCCGGACATGAGCCATAAGGTTTATATGCAATGTGTTCACCCATATATGTAATATATGTATTATATTTGCGCGTACGCCTGACATAGTATGTTGCTTCTTGTTGCCCTGTTTGAAACTTGCATGGCTATGACTACTGTTGGGTGGATATTCGTACTTTTTCTCGTTGTGAAGTGGCAAAAGCTGGGAAGCGAAAGAGTGATGCAGGCCACCTGTGCCGTTATGCACGGCTCGTGCACCCATGGCGCATGTGAGCTTGTCCAAAACTGAGGCACAACCCAAAATTGACTAACTGAACAGGGAGGAACAACTTGGAGGCAGATGCTATGGATGCGCTGTCGTCCATGGACGGCAAGTCCATTGAGGCCCGGATCGCTGCAAAGGAAGGATTGCAAGAGAACCAGTAGCATTGGCGAGTGTCCGGTTGCAAAGCCACAAGCTGGTCACGGTCCAGGCATTCATGAAGTGGGAGTTCAACGCTTCAGAATGCAAACCGACAACCAAAGTCTTGTTTGAACCTTGACGCCCTCAGACCTATGATTTGACATGTTGGCCCCCCCGTCCGTGCCGTGAGTCTGGCCGCAGGGGCAGACAATCACTGTCAGCTGGGCTGGACCGAAGCCTACGACAAGGCTGCATTTGCAAGGTGTGCAGAAGGTGGTGCATGTCAATGGTTTTGCTGGCAGTTTGTGACCTTGAGAGAACTGACAACTAGGCGCAACAGCCTCGGTGTCTATATGAGTTGCGGCCAAACTTCAGTTTCAATGCCAATCAATTCACGGAATGCGCACAACACCCGCAATACAAGAAGCCCAAGTTCGTTTGCGCTCATGGCCACAATGCAATCACTGCAGAAGTTGTCCTCAAGTCAAGGAGCTTTGTATGATGCAGCTTGGCCTTCGCTGTTGGGTTCGCCAGTTTTCACTTGGAAAGTCCGCCCTGCCCTTGACAACTTAGCGTTTGGCGCAGTGCTCGGCGCAGTGCTCGGCGCAGGCCAGCGCAGAGAGAGTCGCAAGTTCTCACCTCCACCAAGTTCGAGCGTGAGGACTCCTCGCAGAGTCTCCTTTGGTTCCGAAACTGTGAGGGGGTCGTGGCAAGATGGAGCCCCTGTTGGCATTCGCAGGCGTGATTGCGGGCAAGAACGTTGGCAGATGCCCAGTTCGTCCCGGTAATGATTACCTGGGCTGGGTGTTGAGCTTTGGATTGATTCTGAGGGAGGTCATCTTTGTGCATACTTGATTGCTTTTGCAACAAGCACATGACGCCACTGACGCGTGGCAATGTCCTGCAGCCGCAGGATATGCAGGCCGCCAGGGCCAGCTATCGCCACTTGAACGAAGCTTTGTAGAAGCGTTACTCCACTCATTAACCAGTTTCAAGCCAGGATCGCTTCCAGGATCCCTGGTCCTGGCTGTTGGGGGAGCACTGATGCGTGAGGCGTTGCCATCCAGAGCCCCACCCGGGAGCGGCGGAGCTCGACGCAAGAGAAGCGCCGCAGGCAGGGTGAAGCCACATGAAGTGGGGGGAGCCAAGGTGAAGCTTCACGAATCTGACACCCATTCGGGGTCAAAATCATGAGTTCCTGAAATTTGGGACCCTGAGAGGCACCAAATTCCAAGACGCCCATTATGGGTTTGGGTCAGAAGTAAATCACCATAAAAAAGCAGGTTTTAGTCTACTTTTCCATTTACCGATTTTTGACCCACAGCCATATGTTTTGCCGGCCCTTCCATCCGTCGGGACTCAGGCGCAGCCGCAGCCGCAGCCGGCGGCGGCGGCGGCGAGACTCCAGCCGCTCCTGAGGGAGCCATGTTAGATTTTATGGCTCAGTTGTTCAGTGGCACCCTTTTTTCCCCTTTTTTTTGGTGGCTGCCCCACCAACAATGGTCTTCCCAAAAAGGGTTCCCTTTTCTTTCCAGGGTCACTGAACAACTGAGATGGGGTTCTCTCTCTCTCTGGCTTTGGCAGCGGCTCCAGGCAATTTTTTCTGCGGTTTTGCTCTATTTCAGCACCATGCAGCAGGTTTTTGTTTGGCGTTTTCCGCGGTTTTACCCTTATTTTCAGCAGCATGCAGGTTTATCTTCACAAGTGGATCCAAGTTCATTGGAGGAAAGTCATTTCAGCGCCCAAATTTGCGCGCAGAAGATGCGGCAACTGCAAAAAGAGAGTTATTGCATTGCATTGAGCCACGTTGCAGCTCTTCTCTCAAGGTGCATGCCCAGCCTTGCACTCACTTGCTTCTTTTGACCTTTTGGTTTTCCAATGTTGGCCATTTTTTTAGAAGAGGTGCCAAAAGGTTACCCTTGTATTTCTGGGTCCTTTGGGCAACTGATTACATCAGTTAGCTCCCTGGTGATTGTCGAGGCTGGTTCCAAGCGCTCCGGAAGGTGTGGGCGCACAATGCCGCGGCGGGGACTGGCTCCACTCCACCCTCCAGCGGGTGCGCCTGCGGCTTGAGTTGTGATCGAACGCGCATCAATGAAACCAACTGAGCATGGCAGTTGCGGATGATGAGGAGCTAGGTAGGACCAGCTGCTCAAGGCTTCTTTGAAGCGACTTGTAGGAGGTGATTTTCATGTCCTTTTCTCATGGAAGTCTTGACCATGTGGACAAATCCGCGTGCAGTTCAAGAAGTCGATCATGTGCTGCTTCCCTTTCTTGGCAACAGGTTCAATTGTTTGTGCATGGGGACAGATGGCTCGGGTGTCCATTGACCTGTGCCGACCTCCGCTGGGCTCAGTTGCGATAATGTCCAGCCGGAGGGCCCTAAGATGGGGCCGCCGGAGTACTCCCCGCCCTCCACCCCGCCGCTGCCGCGTCGCCGCCTTACGGAAGCGCTTCCCATCTGGGTACGGGTCAAAATTAAACCACCAGGGGACCGAAGGTTTCAGTCCATGTTTCCACTTGCCAGGGTTCCATCTTGGGCGCCTATTTTGACCCACTGCCAAGTCACAGTTCATTTGCAAGTCCGAAGGATCCAATGAGATCTTGTGGATACGGAAGAGATTGCGGGTTATTCCCAGTGAACTGAGGCTGGGCACTTGATGTCGCAGAGCCGACCAGCGCCAGGCATGGGGATCGAGACAGAAGACTCCTTCCGTAGATAGATGTTCAAACGTTGCACCTGGGTTTCTGGAGTGGAACGAGGTTCTGCTTGTTCGAAGGCACGATGCAGTTGTTTTTTGAGGGCTCCAAAATGCGATACTCAGTATCTTGAGAGGTGACAATGTCTGAGATCGTCTCAAATGCGACCAACTTTTATTGGATTGTTGTTGGCATTCTATGCTGAGGATTGGCAGTGGACGAAAACTGGGGAGGGTAGTCGAAGAATAGCTTTCCCCACTACGGCGAACATGAGTAGCTGCTGCTGTTGATCGTTGTTGCCAAGTGCATAATGCGTGCAGGTTTGCTTGAATGCCGCCCAGTATCAGCCAAAGCAAAAGAGACCATCCCTGGAACTATGGCCTTGGCACCATGCCATATGTCACCAGAAGCAACCTGCATCCTCCCAGCCATACATGAACTTTATTGCATGATTGACTTGGCAACTGCACGTGTTGCTCCTTGTTTGAAGGCAAAACTGAGCGCTGTGCTCGGATTCACGTTGATGCAAGAAGCTGTAGCAGATCGCTGTGATTTGCAACAGGTTGGAGCTGCCTCAAAAAAGATCAGTAGGTGCAAGCATCCCCCTGTAATTTTTCTGTATCCACCAAAGGCTCCATTCCCGCTCAAAGCCCATGTGCACATGGTTAGCCCTGGGTTTGAAATTGGAAAGAATCAACCCGCCCAGATATCGTCACTACTGTGGATGGACGAAATCCTGCACCGCCTAAGCAAGCATGAGACACCATTGTTTGTTGGGATGTACAGGGGAATCAACATTCCAGGGTTTTCTTGGGTGGTGCGAAATGGATTCCGTCCATCCACAGTATGTCCACCCCAGGTCCACCAGCTGCAGAAGGGCTTTCGTGGCAGGGAAGCCCAGAACCGAAGAGCCGTCCTCTCGTTCAGTCAGCAAACCAACCAGCCTTTCTTTGGTTCGGCTGCTTCTTTTTGGTAGGGGATTCCCTTGTTGAAGTCTGTTGTAGGATATGGATGTCACAAGATCCATGTTTCCCACTTCTGGAGTTGAACGGCCACCAGTTGCCCTTTCAATTGCACACATTATGCACACACACATGGTTTGTTCTTTTAAAGATAAAATGAGATAACAATTATTTATGTAATCATTTGTGTTCATTTGTATTAATTTATGTGCTTATGTTATTTACTTTTTTTTTTATTGGTATCTTTTTTAAATAATTTATTTGTTTATTTATTTATTATTTATTTACTTGTTTGTTTGTTTGTTTGTTGATTTATCTATTTACTTCTTTATTTGTTATTCATATATTTATTCATATATTTTATTCATATATTTATTTCTTTATTTATTTCTTTATTTATTTATTTGTTTATTTCTTTTTTTTTAAAATTTATTTATTGTTTTATTTATTTATTTATTTATTTATTTATTTATTTATTGTTTTAATTATTTATTTATTATTTATTTATGTTTTTTATTGGTTTACTTATTTATTTATTGTTTTATTTATTTATTATTTATTTTATTTTGTTATATTTATTTATTTATTTATTTATTGTTTTATTTATTTATTTATTTATTTATTGTTTTATTTATTTATTTATTTATTTATTTATTTATTTATTGTTTTATTTATTTATTGATTTATTGTTTTATTTATTTATTTATTGTTTTATTTATTGATGTATATAGTTCTAAGTGTTTTTAGTGTTTTCAGTGCTTTATTCATTCATTTTGTATTATTTTAATTACTCATTTATTTATTTGTTTATTTATTTACTTATTTATTCATTTATCTGTTTTCTTATTCAGTGCTTTCCTTTATGTATTCATTCGTTTAGTTATTCATTCATCTATGCAGGTTTACTCATGTATTTACTTGGCTCATTGACTAATTTGGTAATGCAATTGTTCGTTCATTTGTTCGTTCGTTGGTTCGGTTGTTCGTTCATGCATCTATCCTTCATGCATTTATGCATTATTGCATCGTTGCATCATTGCATTGTTGCATTCATGCCTTCCTTCCTTCCTTCCTTCCTTCCTGCCTGCCTTCCTTGCTTTCTTGCTTCCTTCCTTCCTTCCTTCCTTCCTTCAGTGAATCAGTCAGTCAGTCCGTCAGTCAGTTAGTCAGTTAGTCAGTCTGTCAGCCAGTCAGTCAGTGAGTGAGTGAGTCAGTGAGTGAGTGAGTCAGTGAGTCAGTGAGTCAGTGAGTCAGTCAGTGAGCCAGTCAGTCAGCTTGCCGCCTCCCTCCTTGGCGCTAGACATCACTCAATCTTCTCGAGCTGGCTTCGATTCCTCAAAAGCCTCAATCAGTTATTATAGACAACAAACCCACTTTCTGGGTCCAGGTTGCTCCACCTTCCAACGTCAACCCCCTCCCATGGTGCCAGAATACTAGCCAATTTTGTTACACAGGTTTTGTCGTGACATTTAGATGCTGGTGTCGACCACAAAAGGCTTACAGAGCGGCACTCTTTTTGTCTTTTTGCCAACGGAGAACGGTTTTTTTCCCACGGTGATGCCGGTGTCGACACTGCAGGGTGGAATCCAGCCCCAGGAGGGGGCCAAGAACCCTTTCACAGATTCTCCCAACCACCAAGAATAATAACGTCTCTCGCTGTCTCTCTCTCTCTCTCTCTCTCCCTCTCTCTCTCTCTCTGTGTAGGTACCATATACATACATATATATATATACATATATATACATATATAAACGCATCCCCAACGGCTGCATGTCTAACATGTGCGGTGGGCAAGGAGTTGAGCCGACTTCCGTGCCAGGCATCCAAGAAGCCGCTGAAGCCGCTGAAGCCGCGGACGCCCCGCCATCTTAGCGCCCTGTTCGCACACCGGGTTGCTCGTGGCTCGCTTTGCATAGACTCGGAGCCACTGGAGTCATTGCATAGTGATTGGGGACACCTTGCGTCTCTCGCACCTTGCTATGGCTTTGAATCCTTGACTCAGGGTTTCCAACTTGGAGCATAGGGCATTTGCAACGATGCCAAGCGATGGACGTATATATTTTGTTTTCACAGAAGCTGCTTGTGATGCTGAGGTTTCACGAAGCCGATACAAGTGAGGAGCCGGTCATGAGAACGATTGTTCAGCTTTGGCCACTTTTGCAGCAGGCGAAAGATTAGTCCTTCTTGCAAGACGTGCGGATAGGAACGAGCTTTCGCTATTTTGTCCAGGCAGAATTTGCTTCTCAAATAATCAACCCAAATGTCAGGTGAACATGTACTTGTACTGTGGAAGACGGTTAGGCACTCGATTCACGCTTCAAGCCTGCGCTGGCCGTTTCATTGGTTAGTGCGTTTCCAGCTGGCGGCATTGTTGTTGTAAGAGCTGATGGCACCTTTGGCATCCTGCCCTACGGACGTTAGGCCTTCAATTTGATGCCCTAGTTCAGGTAGCAGCGAGGAACCCACACGACAGTGTGAACAGCAGGTGTCCCGCCTTGAATTTTCAACCCCTGACAGTCTCCTTTGGATTCCTGCTGCTTTGCAGTGGGTCTTTGATCTGCCGAGCTTGGCTTTACCACGCGCAGGAGGGTGGTGGCTCCACAGCCACAGCCTTTGGGATGCGCTGCTCTGCAGACGCTGGATCCTTGCCGCCGCGACCCCAAAAAAAGCCATTGGGGGAGACAACCTGCCGCTGGTGGAGTCAATCAAGATGTCACTCACTTGTTGGAACCTGAGATCTTTTCGACGCACTTATGCCTCAGAGGATGCCTCAGAGCAAGTTTTGAGAAGCCCTGTTCAAGCGAGGAGCACATGTAGGAAACGTGGTTTTAGGCTCACTTGCGCTACCAAACAAAAAGCCCCAGTGACAATGACAAAGTAGGGATGCCCATCGGCACAGACGGGCCATGGCCAAGACGCGTGTTTCATCTTGGTGCGATGGCTAAATGGAATGAACCGTTTTGGGATTCCCGAATAAAGGACCCCACCAGCAAGTCCGAGCACACGCAATGAGTTGGCACCTAAAGGACCACCAGCAAGGGATGGTTTATGAGGAGCTCATTCCCTGCATCGATTTCGCAGCGATCGCTGTGTCACCGAGGCCCAGGCTTTCAGGTGCCCAGTGCAGAGCACCGGCGCTCCGCCATGGGGGGCGCCAGCGGGTGCGCCTGGCTGGGGCTGGGGGGTGGCCGAATTTGGTCACGGCCTGGTCGAGTTGGAGAAATGCGAACATGGATTGTCTATGATGGTCTTTTTTGCGTCTTTCCACTTTTTTTTCACTTGTTTTTCCGGTTCACGGTGTGTTGTGCCGGCAGTCGTGAATGCTCGCTCGCAAGCTCGTTCGCTCGTGGCTTGTTTGATCTATCTAAATCCAGAGAAAACCAAGGGACACTTCAAGGGGCCATGTTTTGGTGCTGTTTCTAAATGCTTCTATTGACCAAAGTGCGATCCTTCGAAGAGCGAGAAATCCGAAATATCTGTGGATAGTCTATCACGCTGGCGGAAGTTTTGGACAGGCAATGATGTTGCACCACCCGAGTTTAACATTTGTGTTGGGGTCCTGCGTTCCAAGTATTTCCAGGCGCATCCCTGACCGGCCAGGGCCCCCTTCCTTATGCAGCGTGTGCTGCGGTTTGCAGAGGCTCGGATGCCTTTTGTTGCTTTTGAATGCGTCTTTCAGTGACTTTGTGCGGGGCAAGTGCATGCTCCGATAGCCGATATGCGCGAGCACCCTTTCGCGCACATCATGCGATGATTGCAACCATGAGGCAGCATGTATTGGCCCTCTTCAATGTAATGACTGTCCTAGAGTATCCAACAGGATTGGCCGACACCACCAGAGACAGTTGTGTGACTCGAATGATTCACCTCTTAGACGTATGTAGTCCTATCCTTTTGTCGCACAAGTCGCAGCAATACAAACAAACATGGTGGCGCGCTGGACAACCGTTGCCGCGCAATTCTTATGCGTACGTTGCAGTCGGAACGTTTCATGATCAGAAAGGCTTTGACAGTAATGAGGTACCGGCACCTGGAAGATTGCCCATTCCACGTTCCCACTTCACAGAGGCCTGGTTCGAGCCGGTGGCGGAGCCCCGGCTTCACGACTGGCTGGGCAAGAATCGCGCCGGGGGCCCGATGCGACCTGGGGGCGTCCAGGGTGTCTTGCGGGCAGCCCTTTGTTGGCGTAAATTGGAAGGGGAACATCAGCCTGTTTGGGGTTCCCCGGCTTTGAGATTTCATCCACTCACGCAAAACGATATCGAGATATCTACACAGACAAGTTATGCGTATGATATATATATATGTATACATCTATGTTTATATATCTACCTGCACAATATGTATGTATACATATATACATGCACAACTGTGCAGGCGGATTTGGTCGTAGGAGTAAGTCACATAGCCCTGACTTCGGCCTCAGGAGCTTGGGCAGAACTTCGAGGCGTTTCGAAGCGCATGGGAGGCCGGTCGGTCGGTCGCCAAAACCGCTGGGCGCCAATGCAGTTCCCTTCATCCATGTCCATCCTTTTCCATCCAGTTCCATCCTCCCAGATTTTCCTTTGTGCAAAACCGGGGGGGGGGTCTCTTTTCCAATGATATCACTTCCACATTGCAAGGGGATTTGGGTTGCAGCCCGGGTGTGTCAAGCGGCGAAGCCGCGAAGCGCAGAAGCGCAATAAACCGCAGAAGCCGAGAAGCGCAGAAGCGCAGAAGCGCAATAAACCGCAGAAGCCGAGAAGCGCAGAAGCGCAATAGACCGCAGAAGCCGCGAAGCGCAGAAGCGCAGTAAACCGCAGAAGCCGAGAAGCGCAGAAGCGCAGAAGCGCAATAAACCGCAGAAGCCGAGAAGCGCAGAAGCGCAATAAATCGCAGAAGCCGAGAAGCGCAGAAGCGCCGACGGGGAGCGAGGCGCAGCAAAGCACAGAAGCGCAGCACAGAACAAGCGGAGCAAAGCGCAGAAACAATGAAGCGAGCTAAAGTGCAGAAGCGCGCAACGCAAAAAAGCGTAGAAGCGCAACAACGCGCAGAAGCGTAGAAGCGCAATTAAGCGCAATTAAGCGCAGAAGCGTAGAAGCGCAATTAAGCGCAAAAGCGAAATTAAGCGCAGAAGCGCAGAAGCGCAATTAAGCGCAGAAGCGTAGAAGCGCAATTAAGCGCAGAAGCGCAAAAGCGCAATTATGCGTAGAAGCGCAATTAAGCGCAGAAGCGTAGAAGCGCAATGAAGCGCAGAAGCGCAAAAGCGCAATTAAGCGCAGAAGCGTGGAAGCGCATTTAAGCGCAGAAGCGTAAAAGCGCAAGAAAGCGCAGAAGCGTGAATGCACACTGAAGCGTAGAAGCGCAGCAAAGCGCAGAAGCGCAGCAGAGCTTCTAGGCTTCCAGGCGTGACTCGGCTTTAGGCTTCTAGGCTTGTGGGCCTCTCAGCGACGTAGACTTTGGCGGCTTCTATGCTTCGATCTTGAATGGCAGTTTTTGAAAGCAAGGGCGCGTGGGACTACAACACTGACTGTGCGTGAATGGTTGCAAGTCGTCAAAAGTTACGTTTGCAAAATATTCGAGATTTGTGCCGAGAAGGGTAGTGAACTCCAGAAACGAAGCCGTCTCCGCAAGTTCAAAGGCAGGACGGTGTTTGAGTGAGTCAGATGCTCGGGTATCAGTGTTCCCGTTGAGCAAGAAGCTGGCGCACTTGGTCCGCGGTCATGCTGCCGAGCGCTCCACGCGGTCGATTCCCGAGATCAATTTGCATGACCTTTCCCTGGACCTTGAGGCTGTCACAAAGTGGATCCAGCGCAGATATGATTGACACTGCGCTCAATTTGTTCATGCTGCAAGCGGCCAGAGCATCGAAGCGTATCGAGGTGTATATCGAGGTGTTCAATGGAACAATCCAAGATCATGCCCTTGCGCATCCGCTCCATCGCTGGTCACAATGACTGGACAGAAGCGGTGGGATTCAACCACGCGCATCACCCGCAAATATACCCGCGATACCCGTGACCATGCGAAGAATGGCGCCCGGCCTGGTTCTGTCAGAACTTCACGGACGCTCGCCGAAAGCGCGATGCCCAAAATTGCATACCGCACGCGCACGATGCAAGGTTTCTTTGACGTAGCACTCCGACTCGGGCGCGTGAATGACTTCGGCGTACCTCCAATTTGTTGCTTTCTTCTTATTTGAGATGCTGCCAAAGACCACTTCGACCACGGGTCTCCCCGGGCTGCTGATGGACCACTCGGGCCCAATTCCAGTAGAGAGCGTAGCGGGCGGTTTCGAAGCGCAGCTCGATCTGCTCATCCTTGGAAAGGTTCTCATCAACCAAACCGGTGCACTTCGTTGGCTTTCTGATCAGGAACGGACGCATCGTGTCGCTGCAAATCCCGCGCCCCAAGACTTGTACTGCCCACTCAATCGCGATCAGTCGTCGCCATGAACGAGAAGAGCACAGGCGCGAGGTCCTTGCCGTCCTTGCTGCCTGATCTTGTTGCGACGAAGGCTCACGTGCGTGCGGTTGGACCATATGAATTTAGGGCCGCGTAAATGATGACCTTGCTTGAAATCCAAGCTTAAGTGACAAGGGCCTCCCCGTCTCCGGGGCCTTATTGACATCAACCGCGACGTTGATAGGGCGGTCAGCCCTGGCCCCCCCGGCCTTGCGTTCAAGCCTGACCCAGGCACTACCGTTAGGTAGGCATGGCCGCGCGACGTGTCCTCGCACTCCCCGATAAATGTGCCCGCTTCAACTCATTGCTTCAACGCGACGTTCTGCAGGAGAAATGCCGGACATCAAGAAAGTGGCACGTGTTGAAGAGATGGCCGTTCCCTGAATCATGGAGCAAATCGAAACCCAGATATTGACGCAGCACATGGACTCTTAGGAGCGGCCAAGGAGGCTTGGGCATTATGAAAGCTTGGTCTTGTGGGGCAGGGTTGCAAAAGCTTTACGAGCACCTCATCACCGACCCATTTTCTGCCTACAGCGCTCCGCGGGGAGACCTGACGCCTTCTGCGCTTGAGTTTATCCGCAAAGCGGCCCGCTGTGTCACCCTGAGCTTTGAGCGCGCCTAAGGAGATGATTAAAGGTGCCGTGCTGTTCCAAGGTACGCAGCACGGCTAGCGCTGGTGCCACCGCAGGAGGAAGTCGAGGAGATCAACCCCGACGATATGTGTGTCTGCCACGGCGGACGATTTTTGCAGACCAAGCAGTTTGTGGCATTATATGGCAACCTCGACCACTAATTTTCGTCGAGAGTGAGAGCACATTCAGGTACTCTCCCCGGCGTTGTGGGTGTGACAAGGAGGCCTATCCCACACCTCTGGCAGTGGCAACCACGCCTACTGGAGCGGCTGGAACCAATCGTGGGACTCATGGTGGGAAGAAGATCAACAACCCTGGGCTCATCCCCTCAACTGGAACTGGCGCTGCTTTTCATCAGGATCTATGGCAGACATCAATTTACTTGTTCAAATCTCAATCCATTTCATTATTGTTCATATTTGCCGAAGATCCGATGTACAGGTGTAGGTGTTGCCTCGCGAGAGCGATGGGCAGTGGAGACGGAAGATCTTAGCTGGCCTCTGCTTGATCATAAAGCGCCTATTCCCGTCAGGGCCTCATGCCGCTTGAGTTAATTTGGTTGTTTCTGATCCCTAATACTTGTCCTCCTGTTTCACCGTCGGACACGGAGGGTGTTTTTTCCTAAATGATGATTTATCAACCTCAATAGTCATTGCGCAATTAATCGTAGAGGCGTAGAAGCGCAGTAAAGCGTAGAAGCGCAGTAGAGCGATGTAAAGCGTAGAAGCGCAAATGAACAGTAGAAGCGCAAAAATAAGCGCGTGCAAGCGCAATTAAGCGAAGAAGCGTAGAAGCGCAATAAAGCGCAGAAGCGCAATATCGCAATAAAGCGCAGAAGCGCAAAAGCGCAATACAGCGCAGGAGCGTAGAAGCGCAATTAAGCGCAATTAAGCGCAGAAGCGCAAAAGCGCAATTAAGCCCAGAAGCGTAGAAGCGCAATTAAGCACAGAAGCGCAATTAAGCGCAAAAGCGCAATAAAGCTCAGAAGCGGAAAAAGCGCAATACAGCGCAGAAGCGTAGAAGCGCAATTAAGCGCAGAAGCGCAATTAAGCCCAGAAGCGTAGAAGCGCAATTAAGCGCAGAAGCGCAATTAAGAGCAAAATCGCAATTAAGCGCAAAAGCGCAATTAAGCGCAGAAGCGTAGAAGCGTAATGAGGCGCAATAAAGCGTGAGCGTGTAAGTGCAGAAAAGTGCAAAGGCGCAGAAACGCAACAAAAATGATAAAGCATATAGGCTTGTAGGGCTTCTAGGCTTCTAGGCTTCTAGGCGTGACGCCAGTATTAGGCTTCTAGGCTTCTAGGCTTCTCGGCTTCTAGGCGTGACGCCGGTATTAGGCTTCTAGGCTTCTAGGCGTGACGCCAGTGTTGGGCTTCTAGGCTTCTAGGCTTCTCGGCTTCTAGGCGTGACGCCGGTATTAGGCTTCTAGGCTTCTAGGCGTGACGCCAGTATTAGGCTTCTAGGCTTCTAGGCTTCTAGGCGTGATGCCAGTATTAGGCTTCTAGGCTTCTAGGCTTCTGGGCGTTACGCAACCCAAACCCCCCTACTCTCCACTTCCATGTTTGATCTCTGCGAGGAGTTCTCTCCTCCGCAAAAGGAAGAGGTGTGCGTTTTCCTCTTCCTTACCACAAAGCCAAGCTTTTTGGTACGTCCTTTTTTGTTGGACCCCGCGCCATGGAGCGCCGCTTTTTCTCCCCACGGCTGCGCCGTCGGTTTCGTGGAAGCGGAGCGCAGAGGAGCAGCGGGAGTTCATCGGGCCCAGCGAGAAGCGCCGGGTGCTGCACCTCATGGCGCTGGGGGAGGAGACGAGCCATGCGAGCCATGCGAGCCATTCGCGCGTGGTTTTTTGGTGTGTGCATAGGTGTGGTTTGGAATGAGATGGTCTTATGCCCCATTTGCCAGGGCCATCTATTTGGCTAAAAAGCGGCCACCTATGGTGGTGGGGTGTGTTCTTTTGAGGGTACCAAGTACCATGAAGTTGTCGGCGTTTCAAAGGAACAAACAACATGGAGGTTTCCCCACTTTGAAGCAAGACAGCCACGTCCTCAAAACCCGTATTAACAGTTGCCGTTTCCCCAACCAGAGGTTGTAGGTTGTTATGGAAAGCAAGTAGCAATTGGCCAACTGAGCCATAGTGAAAAACCTGGGTCATTGAAGGTTAGTTTCAGTGCAGAGATAAATCTTGGGGTGGAGCCATAAGTGTCCCTTTTAGGTTAATTTGATTGAAAGAGATGGATTCCACTCACTGGTTTAAATGGCTTCACAAGCCATTTACCAGGGCCATCTATTTTCCAAGAGGACACCTGTGGGTGGAACTTACTTGCTTCTTTATTATGACGGCTGTGTTTTTTCCCGATACTTGCCAGACGGCTGGCCCTTGGGCCTTGTGGCCGGGCCATCACGTGCCAGGAGCCTGCCCCCAAGGTGATGCAGGCGCTGAAGGCGTGGCTGAGAGTAGATGTCCGAAGGGAGGCCGAAGGGCAGCGAACCGTTTTTTCCGACAACCCTCTTTTTTGGGGGGCAAGGGCACGAGCAGCTAGGAAACATGGGTGTCCCTTCCAGGCCATTTTTCACTGGTTCTATTATTTTTGCGATGCCATCCATTCTGCCACAAGACCCGATAGTCTTTCATTCTGCACGCTTGCGCCCAGCCCTACTGCCAAAAAGCATGGTTTATTCAGGCATACAATGATAGAAGCATGGAACAGCCCCCTGTTTACGTGTGACGCCACATCCATGTCCCTCCCCTTTCCAGCATGTTTTGACACCCAGAGTTTTGCCCTCGTACCATCTGTAGCTGCAGGAAGCTTGCGCCGCCTTCTTCTCGCCTCTCAGAGCCCGGGTCTTGTCACCCTTCCGATCTGGCGAAAGAAAAAAAACTTCCTTTCCCAGACTGACAGGGGTATTTGCTTTTTTGCTGGTTTGGAGCACTGTGACAAGAGCAGCAGTTCAGTGGAAAAGAAAGAAAGAGCAGATGCTGGAGGCAGGTATGCACATGTGGGCTTGGAGAGGACGTGTCAGGCGCCAGAATAGGAAGAATTGACTGTCGTTGCATGTTAGCAGCAGGTCAGCAAGCCACTCCTTGTCAGGATATTGTCCTGTTTGGTAAGAGAGCGACCTATGTTGCCCGCTTAGGTAGCTGTGATCCGCAGCCGCCCTGAGAAGGCCACGTGTTGGAGGGATTGGCGAGCGTGTTGTGCTGTGAAAATGGTGGAAGGCACCTAAGGACTGACTGCTTGTTGGGTTATTGAACCAGACCAAACTTCCAGCATCACTTGTTTGCAGGAAGCAGGAGCTTTCAGAAACCTCTCGCTTGGTTGCTTGTCTCCATTCTTCGGACGCTGACTTCCACCGTGGAATCAAGTGCCTCAAGTATGTGTCGCGCGGATTGTACTCTGATTTTCTCGCGTCATTTTGCTGCTTCAAAGGAAGGACCTCCGGCAAACACCGACACTAGGTCTCAAGACCTATGGCATCTATGGTCTGACAGGACATTGGGAAGTCCCAGTTCAGCTGAACAAGGATTTCAAATTCAAATCCCGAAGCCCCAGCCTTTGCTGGGATCCAGCGTGCTTTGGGTTTGCCAGGCGCCGACCCCAACGGTGGGCGAGGGAGCGTCGTGTGGGCCTTGGCTGGCCAGGCATAGAACGCAGAAGGAGACTTGTGGCAGAGCACTTAAGCATGAGAAAATCCAGGCACGGTGCAAGGCATCAGAGCACAAGGGAATGCAAAAACTGAGTGCACGTGGGTGTGGGTCAAAATAGGGTAACCCCAAAATGGAAGCCTGGCAAATCCTGCGGTCCATATCCTGGTGGTTTAATTTTGACCCATACCCATGCGGTGGCCTTGAGCCGCTTTGAAAGGACCAGTCGACTCGCATCGAACCAAAACTAACGTTGCCGCTGGTCCCAGGCCCCGACCGATGGTGAGTGAAGATTTGCTACCGTGGCTGGCTTCAGGCAAGCTGGCAGCGAGATGTGCCTCTAGAGTTGAGGGGATCAGTGGCGAAGAAGTCCTAAGTCCAATCAGACAGTGTTGTATAAGTGTGGTAACCTTTGAGAGACATACACCTTTGCAGACGCGTGCTTAAAGCGGCTTAAGTGAGAGTTTGTGAACTCTAGGCTGCCGCAGTTTGGGTGACCATAGGCTGGCTCAAGTGATCCAGCCCGTATAAATCATTGAAGCCTGGCATGGCACGTTTTTTTGCTCTGCCCAGCTTGTTGTTGGCCGTTGCGGCCGGCAGCGCTCCAGATGGTCGTGGTGGTGGTGACCCGGTACCTGTCGAGGAGCGCGAAGAGAACGCCAAGCGCATCCCTTGCCCGTTCCTGGCAGGTGGGTGTGGCTCAAAGTTAACCAGGAGGGGCAAACCGCAGGTTTTGGTCCATGTTTCCACTTACCAGGGTTCCATTTTGGTACCGGTTCTTTGAGCCACAGCCAGGATTGTACCAGGAGGGCCTCCTGAAGCCTGACGAGCACGGGCGGGTGGATTCTCAGCACATGAAGGAAGCCATGATGGCTGCTGGGTCCACGGTGCCCAATGCATTGTTCCCTGCCTTCGGCACTGTGCGCTTCCGCAATAAGGACATGCACCAAACCGAACGCCACTGGGACTATGGCCTCGTGCCCAGCGGCTTCTTGGATGATCTAGGGCTGGAGAAGGACCTGTCCAGCCTGTGGCTGAACATCATGACCATGAACGTGCCGGACAAATGTGTGGACGCGCAGGGCCACGCGCAGGTGCGCAGCAAGTTCCCCTGCAATGCCAACCCTCAGCACGTGCAGCACGGCTACTCCACCACCATTCGCGACCCCAGGTATGATGCTGAGGACCCCACCCGGGAGAAGCGCTTCAAGGAATGGATGGAGCCCACGCTGGTGGTGAACAAATCTCTGCACTCCGAGAGGGTCATGACCTTCGAGACCTTCGCGCAGCTTTTGGCGCGCATGACTCTGGAGGGTGACCTCTCGGGAGAGTGGTCCCTGGGCAGAAACCTGGAGCTCAAGGGCAGCAACTTGGAGCACTACCACCCCCACGTGGAGTACTCGGATGCTAAGGCGCTCTATCACTGGACTGGCTGGCTTGCCTGGGTGGGCCTTTGGGAGGCCTATGGCTATCCCTACCCTGATGGCAGCAAGGCAAAGTTCATGATCGAGAGCGACCTGCGGCGCTTCTTTCTGGAGGGGAAATTGCCGCGGAACTGGACGCCAGCTACCTTCACGCTGGAAGATGTGGGCAACACCATGATTGCGCTGGAGGGTCACAACCTTCCGGGTGGCGACATTTATTCCCGCGCCTTGAAAGAGCACTTCCCGCTGAGCTCCTACCTGCCGGGCATCGCCAAGGAGTGGAGGTACATGAACAACTACGCAGCGACTCAGAGAAGTCTAGGCTTCTTCAAGGACAACATCGTGAACCCCATGCCCAACCAGCTGGTCGTTTGAGCGACCAAAGGGGCACCACTGGATACTTTGATCCTAAGGGCCCTTGATCGCCATCTCCGGTGTTTCTTCCAGCCCGGGCTCAGTGCCTGGGCAGCCCCAAGGGCTAAAGCTTTGGTCGGAGAGACAGATTGGTTCTCAGAAGCGGCTTTGCTGCATAAGGGGAAGTATTGCGCGGCCAGCCATGCAGGGATATGGGGCACTCATCAGCATTTGGGACATGGGGGCTACTCCAAAATTCCATGTCAGTTGAGATATCTTTTCCACACCTGAGCAGGGGAGATGGTGGGGATTTCAATCAATCATTGCTTGGATCCCTACTTAGAGGTACCCCAAACCTCCAGTGACACCCTGAATCCTGTTCTTCAGAAGGTTTAAAACTAAGCACTGAAAACGGGTGCCCCTTCGTCCCCAGCGGTCTGGAGGCACCTGAGCCACCTGAGCCACCGCAGGCCTTCGCTCAGACAGCGTGCTGACGGCGGCGCTGACGCTGTCGCCACTCAGCAGTTGCGGTCGAGGGGTGCCCGGCGCCAGCGACTGGCGCGGTCGCCCAATGGAAAGGGTGAGACACAACACTAACAAACAGACAAAGAAACAAACAAACAAACAAACAAACAGACAAACAGACAAACAAACAGACAAACACGAAAAGTTGCAGACTTACAAGTCAGTCAACCCCTGCCATCCTTCGCCTTCGCTTTTTTGGCTAGCGCTATGGCAAAGACTATGGGCATGGTACTTTGTTGATTGTACATCCTGATGCAGTCCATGCAGTCTGGGTGTGCATGTTCAGTCTTTCTCCTCTCCCTCCCGACGGAAGGAACTCCAACTTGGCTTGCGCAATTTGGCGGTTGCGTGATTCAAGGCGGAAAAGCAGGCTTATCTGCTGGACTTGTTTGAAGGATGATGAGGCTCAACTGATATGGGGGTTGATCAAAAGATCCGAAATACATGGGATGACCATTGCCTGGAAAACCACGAGAAAGATTTGATATGTCATGGGACAATTACTCTTGTCCCAAACTGGGGGCCCAACCCTTTAAGGGAGTATTGGTCTCATCCCCCATATGTCGCCATATGTTCTTTCCTAGAGCCCCAAAAATGCAGGCGCAAGCCCAGGTCACAGCGGGTGGGGGTCTTCAGCCTTGCCTCTGTGGTGAAGAGCGAGGAGGGGAGTTTTTGTGGCTGGGCTCTTGGTTCGGAGCCCCTTTTTTGGCTGTGGTCTTGATCGCCGGAGAATCGGTGTGTGCTGCTGAGGGTACCCTTGTCAGTTTTTTCTCTTTTTTTTTTCTCGGGAAACCAAGAAAGACATTAATATGGAAGATGGAGTAGCCACCTAAGCCAGCACTGGGAAAAAGGGGTGATCTGGCCGCTAGCACAGGGCCACATTTGTAATGCCGTTACGCCAGCTTTGTCAGAGCGAAGAGATTCAACATGACCACACTCGCACACCACGCCGCGCATGGAACATGAGCTTTCTTTGCTAAGAGGAAAGACCCGAGGTGGGCGTGTAGCTAAAGGGCCGCCTGTGAGCCTTTTGACATACAACCTATGCTGCACCTTTGCATTCGTGGCCTGCATGGCGGGGAGTGGACTCTGCCGGTGGCGGAGACCGCGCTGGGGGACGAGGTTGCAGAGAGCATCGCGGGCACTGTGGGGCACGAGCCTGGCAGCTTGCTGATTTTGGTTTGCGAAGGCAGGGTGGTTGCGGACAGCGCGTCCCTGGCTGAGCAGCAAATCGCGGACGGCGCGGTCATCACCTACGTCAAGGAGAAAGCGGGAGCAGGGCATGCCTGGCAAGCTTTGCTGCAGAACCTCAGGCAGCCAGGTTTTGCAGCCAGGCAGCGCCAGAATGCCATGGACAAAGTTGAAAGCATCAGCTTTGGGCATTCTTTCAACCACAGTTTGCAGGGCGTGACATTGCCATGTCGTCTTCGATTCTTGACCTTTGGCCAGCGTTTCAACCAGAATGTGGAGGGCCTGAAGTTGCCGAACAGTCTCCAGGAGCTGACTTTCGGCTACTACTTCAAGCGCTCCCTGCAGGGCCTCGAGCTGCCGCCGGACTTGCAGAGCTTGGAATTGGGCTTCTGGTTTGAGCATCCTCTGCAGGGGGTGACTTGGCCTCAAAGTCTTCGAAGTCTTTCACTGGGTGGGTACAACCACAGCCTGGAGGGACTTAACTTGCCTCCGAACCTGCAGTGGCTGACCTTCGGGGAAGACTTCAACCAGCCCCTGGACGGTATGAGTTGGCCCAACCTGGAATCCCTAACCTTTGGCGCATGCTTCAACCAGAGCTTGCAAGGAGTCACCTTTCCCAGCAGCCTCCAGAATTTGACCGTTGATGCGGAGTTCAACCAGACTTTGCAAGGTGTGAGCCTGCCCGAAAACCTGAAAACATTGACTTTGGGCTCGAACTTCAATCGCAAAATGCAGGGCGTGATTCTGCCCGACGCCCTGGAGAAGCTAACTTTTGGCAACCACTTCAATCAGAGCCTCGACGGCTGCTCCTGGCCGAGCAACCTTCGGTGCCTGGAGTTCGGCGGCTACTTCGCCCAGAGCTTCGAAGGCGTGGATCTGCCGCGCCTCGAAAGCCTGACCTTCGGCCGCGACTTCAACCGCAGCCTCCGAGCGGTGACCCTGCCGCCGGGGCTCCAGAGCTTGAAGTTCGGAGATTCCTTCGACCAAAGCCTGCAGGGCGTGGTTCTCCCGAGCACTCTCAGAAGCTTGACCTTTGGCTGGAGCTTCAACAAGAGCTTGCAGGGCACCCTGCCCAATCTCCAAAGTCTGACCTTCGGATGGTGCTTTAACAGCAGCCTAGAGGGCTTGGACACGCCCAAGCTCCAAAGTTTGACCTTCGACTCCCAGTTCAACCAGAGCTTGGGCTGCCTGCCGAGCGGCCTGGAGAGCTTGACCTTCGGCACCAGCTTCAACCAGAGCCTGGACGAGCTGGCTTTGCCCAGCAGCCTCCGAAAGCTCGGCTTAGGCAGAGACTTCAACCTGCCGTGGGCGCCTGGAACTTTGCCCTGCCGGCTGCAGGAGCTCAGCTTCGGGGACTTCGATCTGAAGTTGGACTCCTTGCAGCTGCCTGCCGGCCTTCAGAGCCTGAACTTCGGCAGGATGTTCAACCACAGCCTGGCGAACACCAGCTTGCCGGACTGCCTGCAAAGCATGGAATTCGGCTGGGAGTACAACCAGAGCCTGGAAGATGCAACTTTGCCAAGGGCCCTGAGGTCGTTGACCTTCGGCTACATGTTCGACCAATCACTGCGGAACGTGGCGCTTCCCAACCTTCAAGAGTTGACCTTTGGCAACCGCTACAACCAAAGCCTGGCTGGGGCATTTCTTCCAAACCTCCAAAGCCTGACGTTCGGGCTATCCTACAATCAGAGTTTGGATGGTGTTAGCTTGCCACGTCTCCAGAACCTGGTCTTTGGCTTGGAGTTCCAACAACCCCTTGGCTCACTGCCAGGCCTTCCAAGCCTGAGCTCCTTGACATTCGAAGGGAGGTACGCCCTGGACGCGCAGAGCCTGCCGAGTTCCCTGCAGCGCCTCGACCATCCCATTCTGTCGTTGGAATGCTCGCCGTGAGGCCGTAGCATCCGGCGCCGCCGGCTCGGATCGACGCATCGATCCTCGGCCAGGTGTGCAACACCCACGAGCCCACGGCCCACCTTGGAGTAGCGGCCAGGTCGGAGGTCGGAGTCCTGACAGCCTGAGCTGGGGAAGATGGCCGAGGAAGGTGGCCGTTGCAAGAGGCCAGAGACAGAAGCCTGGAGAAGAAGGTGTCATGTGGGCATGGACAAAATCACTTCTGCTTGAGAGTTATCTTGCGGTGTGTGTGTGTGTGTGTGTGTGTGTGTGTGTGTGTCTGTGTGTCTGTGTGTCTGTGCCTCTGTGCATCTGTGTGTGTGTGTGTGCGTCTGTGTGTGTGTGCATTTGTGTCTGTGTGTGTGTGCATCTGTGTGTCTGTGTGTGCGTCTGTGCATCTGTGTGTCTGTGCATCTGTGTGTCTGTGCGTTTGTGTGTGTCTATGTGTGTCTGTGTGTGTGTGTGTGTCTGTGTATCTGTGTGTATGGCGTCTGTGTGTGTGTGCGTGCTTCTGTGTGTCTGATCTATATGTCTGTGCATCTGTTTGTATGGCGTCTGTGTGTCTTTGCATCTGTGTGTCTGTGCCTCTGTGTGTCTGTGTGTGTGTGTGCATCTGTGTGTCTGTGTGTCTGTGCATCTGTGTGTGAGTGTGTCTGTGTGTCTGTGTGTCTGTGCATCTGTGTGTGTGTGTGTGCGTCTGTGTGTGTGTGCATTTGTGTCTGTGTGTGTGTGTGCATCTGTGTGTCTGTGTGTGCGTCTGTGCATCTGTGTGTCTGTGCGTTTGTGTGTGTCTATGTGTGTCTGTGTGTGTGTGTGTGTCTGTGCATCTGTGTGTATGGCGTCTGTGTTTGTGTGCGTGCTTCTGTGTGTCTGATCTATATGTCTGTGCATCTGTTTGTATGGCGTCTGTGTGTCTTTGCATCTGTGTGTCTGTGCCTCTGTGTGTCTGTGTGTGTGTGTGCATCTGTGTGTCTGTGTGTCTGTGCATCTGTGTGTGAGTGTGTCTGTGTGTCTGTGTGTCTGTGCATCTGTGCATTTGTGCCTCTGCGTGTCTGTGTGTCTGTGCATCTGTGTGTGTGTGTGGCGTCTGTGTGTGTGTGTCTGTGCATCTGTGTGTCTGTGTGTCTGTGTGTCTGTGCATCTGTGTGTCTGCGCCTCTGTGTGTCTGTGTGTCTGTGTGTCTGTGCATCTGTGTGTATGGCGTCTGTGTGTGTGTGTGTGTGTGCGTGCTTCTGTGTGTCTGATCTACAGGTCTGTGCATCTGTGTGTATGGCGTCTGTGTGTCTTTGCATCTGTGTGTCTGTGCCTCTGTGTGTCTGTGTGTCTGTGTGTCTGTGCATCTGTGTGTCTGTGCGTCTGTGTGTCTGTGCATCTGTGTGTCTGTGTGTCGGTGCATCTGTGTGTCTTTGCATGTGTGTGACTGTGTGTCTGTGTGTCTGTGTGTCTGTGTGTCTGTGTGTCTGTGCATCTGTGCATCTGTGCATCTGTGCATCTGTGCATCTGTGTGTGCGTGTGTGTGTGTGTGTGTGTCTGTGCATCTGTGTGTCTGTGTGTCTGTGTGTCTGCGTGTCTGCGTGTCTGTGCATCTGTGTGTGTGTGCGCGTCTGTGTGTGTGTGTGTGCATCTGTGTCTGTGTGTGTGTGTGCATCTGTGTGTCTGTGTGTGCGTCTGTGCATCTGTGTGTCTGTGCGTTTGTGTGTGTCTATGTGTTTCTGTGTGTTTGTGTGTCTGTGTGTCTGTGTGTTTGTGTTTGTGTTTGTGTTTCTGTTCTGTATGCTGTGTGTGTGTTGTGTTGTGTTGCGTTGTGTTGTGTCGTGTTGTGTTTTGTTTTGTTATGTTTGTGTGCGTGTGAGTGTGTGTGAGTGTGTGCTGTGTTGTGTGTATGCTTTGTGTTTATGTATATATAAGTGAGTGGGTGGGTGGATGCATGCCTGCGTGTGCGTTGGTTTGCGTGCGCTGCCGTGGGTGCGTTGTGGTTGTTGGCGGCGGCGGCGTGGCCTTTTCGGGTGCCGCATCTCGTGTTTCAGGAGGAGGTCAGCTCGCAGACCATGGAGAGGGCCGTGAAGTTCCTGCTGCACCAGGCGCTGGCGAACTCGGGGGAGGGAGGCTCTAGGAGCCCAGGATCATTCGCTTTTTCGGGGGGATCCAACAGGTTGACTAGAAAAGGTTGCAGGTTGCAGGGATCCAACCGCATCCTGCGATGTATAGTAGCCCTGGCAATGTTTCGGGAGTCCACAGGAACTATCACCGGGTGAGAATGTGAGTGCACGGGCTTTCGCAAACGTGCTTGCTAAACGCGCGGAGACCTTTAACTCCCACACAGAAACTATATTTGCATATATTTGCTTAAGTGCCAGCATCGCTGCAAGCATGGACACTGCACACAGTGGTTTTTTTTGGTGTGGTGCGCAATGTCGGGAGTTGGTGTTTTGCAAATATGCGAGAACAAGAACCCGCAGGAAGCGCACGCTTGAGGGGCGAATCTTGCGCTTTGAGCTGAAGCCTGGCACGTCGGGCACGTTGGTATGTGCTTGACATAGCTTTGCGGGCAGGTCACCCACATGCTGGGAATTCTGCACTGCTGCGCCTTGGCTTGAGCAGATTTGGTCACACAGCTTGGAAAGTGTTTGTTTTCCCACTAAGTAATGCAATTGTTGCAGTGATCGGCGACGAACCCGATTCGCTTCACAGCCATTTCAGTCGGTAATTCAGCTGAACCCAATATAAAAGTGCATGCGCCAAGCCGCACCCAGGGACACACACTTTGAAAGGCAAGCTTGCCGAGCTGGGAACGGAACGATATCAGCATCTCTTGATCCGCTCAAAGCGCAAAGCTTCCCTTCTGGACCAAGGGTCCCAGCCTCAAATTTGATCCGAAGCGTGATGGATGCCAAGGCTACTTCCGCTGCCTCATGAATGGTGCGGCGCACCAGGAGGAGGCAGACGGCAGGCCGTGGGAGCCCCAAACTGCCATGCTGGGGCTTCGGATGGATCCTCGGATGGGTCAGAGCAACGTGGTCGTACGAGTTCCCTGGGCCTGTCCAAATCAGAAACAAAACAAGGGTGAAAGATGTTCCCGAAAGATAACACAAGCACAAATCGCCTGGTGCCTTGGGCTTGCTTGGGGCAGTCGTCAAGCAGTTTATGGAGATTGTAAGGGTTGTGAAGGGAGCACAGGCCTGACCCGCGCAAGGAGTTTTGAATCTGCCGCATATGCCTTTTTCTCACAAACAAGTGGAAGCGAGAGTGCAGATTTTGTCCCTATAGGAGATTGAAAATGTTCTTGTTAGGGCACCCTTTAAAATGGTGGTGTTCCTTCTGTTTCCCTTTAAAAAGCACCAACTAAACCGAGGCCCTACCTTTGCGCGATGTGCCTGAAGAAGCTCCATGTTGTGGCATCTTGGATACGATGAGCGCCAGAAAACCAATGTAGATTGGCAGGCAATCATACATGTGTATACGGTATACACACATAACCCACACATTCATTTATGTTTACACATAACCACACCAATATGAATATACATACGTACGTACGTACGTACCTACGTACATGCATGCATGCATGCGTGCATGCATACATACATACATGCATACATTTGTAGAGAGATAGAGAGGGAGAACTTGTAGCATACAGAGTACTTGTTCACTGTTAGTGTTGCACTGCGCAGATATGCATGCATCTTTTGCAAGCTTGCAGGCTTGCTCTTGCAGTTGACATTAGGCTTGAACGCCTTGCACGGTGTCGTGGGAGCAGACCTAACTCATGGAAGCGAGGGGAGATCAACGCACTGAACGGTGTTGCCATGCGATTGTTGAGGGAGGCACGAGCCATGCCGCGTTCAGCTTTGCCTAGCTTCAGCCTTCTTGAGTCGTGCAGAAGTTTGCTCTGCAAGCGTTAAAGAACATAGCTTGTTGGCAAATTGTCGTGAATTGCGTAGGCTTTTGAGGTGTTGATGCCGCTCCTCGCAAAATAATTATCCCCCGCCGAGACGGGCATGGACCCGCTGCTGCGCTACATGCACCTGTCACGGTTCTGGGCTTGGCCGGGAAG
>CAUJNA010000494.1:17500-47500 GCA_963377175.1 Effrenium voratum | reverse complement strand
TCTTCAGCCTTCAACACACCTTGTTGATGAATGCTTGGAGTTCTGCGCAACTGTTGTTTGCCAGCATTCCCAGCAATTCTCCAACAGCGCCCAACGACAACAGGCACGCATTGCCAGCATCATTAGCATCACCAACATTGTTTTCACCACCAGCATCACCAGCATCACCAGCATCTTCAGCATCTTCAGCATCTTCAGCATCTTCAGCATCTTCAGCATCTTCAGCATCTTCAGCATCTTCAGCATCTTCAGCATCTTCAGCATCACACCGACCGTATCCACTTAACATCCATCCTCATTGCTTGTATCAACACCGTCGCTGTCGCCATCATCCCCAACGCCATTTACATCAACACCATCAACAGCAGCGCCGCAGCAACCACGACAACTCAACGACCACAACCACCACAAGCACCACAAGCACCACAAGCACCACAAGCACCACAAGCACCACAAGCACCACAAGCACCACAAGCACCACAAGCACCACAAGCACCACAATCAGCGCCACGGCCGAGGCAACAGCCAGAGCAGCAAACAGGACCCAAACGGAAACACCTGCGCTGGCAGGCGTCTCAGAGGGGAGCCGAGAGCCGTGCGGAGTCTAGAGATGAGGCGGGCCCAGCTTCCAAACAGCGCCTGGTTGCCAAACAGGTCTCCACCTCGCACACGCGCCAGGCCCGTTCGGACTCCGCCAAAGCCTGGTGGCGCGCCAAGGCCAGTTCCACCCTGCGCAGTCATGATTCCTCAACTGTCGGGGAACAAGGAAAACCTAGTGGCTCACGTTAATTTGTTTGGTTTGGTACTTGCAATAGTTTGGCACTCAAGTGTGCCTTTGCCACCCAACATCAGGATGCCAACGCGTGGGGCTATGATGTCAGCAAGAAGTACCATCTTGAAGACCAGCTAATCCAAATGAGGCCTCAAGTGTTCAATGTTGCCATTCCTCAACCTGCTGGCTGCTGGCTGCAGCTTGGAAGCTGGCCTCCAGCACATGCCAGCTGCAAACGACAACTTTCCACCCAGTTCTGGCATAGTCGCCAACAACTGAACCGCCTTGAAACTCAAGTTCCTTGTTGTTTCCTTGTCCCTTGAGCGGCTCAATGTGCCAGACGAGCCCGGTGGAGAGGCCGCCCAGCGCTCAGAACTTGGCTGAAGCCGATGGGTTGGTCTCAAGATGGGGAGGTTCTGCAAACTAAAAAGAGACAACGAACCAAAAAGGCCTGGACGTCCTGATTTTGACTGACAGTGCACCAACATGAACAAAAGGGGTTGGATGAAGCAGGTCGGCGGCAAGCGGTTTTCCAGTTAGTCAAGAACATGCTGAAGTGTCATGATATTTGGTTGGCACGTTGCTTATCACACAGGTATTGTTTCCTTTTAGGCACCTAGTTGAGTGCGGCAGAATCTGCGCATTTCTCCGCTGCAGGGCGCAGGACCCCACAGAGGAGGCGCCGAAAGAAGTGGATGTGCGATGACTTGCCCTCGATTGATGTCAGAACGCCTTATCATTTTGGGCGTCAGCCGGTTTTGAAATGGTCCATGCGGCACCACCCTTGCGGCGCCTGGGAACCATGCACGACACCAGCCAGGGCTTTTCTCCAATCATGATCCTTTTGAATGTGCAAAGTGGTGATGGCGCCTGGAGCAGGCGGAGGAGCGACTTGAGCCCGCGCAGGGCTGATGGTTTCACCGATAGAGAGAGCAGGGAGCCTGGGGCCCGCAGAGCTTTCCAAGTTCGATGCGGCAAATCACCATCTAGGTGAGGGTCGTCACTGCCGAAAATCTCTCAGGAACTTCTCGAGGTTTTCAAGTTGCCTTGTTTCTCATTTCAATTGCCTAGCCAGGCTCTGAGGTTTGCTCCAAAGGCATTTCACCAGCGGAAAAGCCGGGCGCGAATGCGCCGGCATCAGCCAATCTGGGGGTCCCTACCAAGAAGCCTTTCTCTATTTTGAGCGGTTGATCAACTAGACAAGTTTACCGCATCTTAAAAGCCATACCCTCCCAGGACACGGATGGTGGGGGCCCCTTTCGGAATTCCTGCCACTTGCAGCGAGGCAAGCGAGGGCAGACAACAGAGAGCATGGGGTTGGCAGGTTCCGACTTCGCGGAGGGTTGAACTCCTTGGTATGCATTATCACTCCTGGGAAGTGCACAGCTCCCGCACCTCAGCCGCCCTCCCTCGTCAAACTCATATCGCAGTGTGCGGCCAAGCGCCAACGTTGCAGTGTTGGCTTCTGCGGGCGCTGAGGGTAGGAATCTGCCGTCAGCCGTCTCCTTCCCGTGATGAAGATCGCGGAGTTCGTTGCGTGCCAGATCTATTCAAAATCAGCACCTGAGAGGCCTTGGGAACCGAATGCCCAGTTCTCCTGTTGGGTGTGGCGAGGAGCCATTGATCTGGGATGGCTGAGCCGTCCACACGTGATTCCGTAGTGGCAGCCGACTAGGCAACCCCAGTCCTCCTCCCCAAATGAAGAACGACACCAATTTTACGCGCTGCAGTAGTGTGGTCAAAGCAACCCAACACACGAGCCACACGACCAATGATTCTCCTCCACGTGGACGGTGGCTCTTCGCTTGACAAGTACCATCTCCAGGTGGCGTGTGCCCCACGACGGCGATGTGGATGAGCTGCGCGTCGAAGTGGCAGGCCGGCAGCAAGGGCCGATGTGGCTGTGGGTCACAACCAATGGTACCATTTTGGGGTAGGTGAATCAACCACCCATGTTAGTCTATTTTAGTGGGGATTGGGATGTTCACTGAAATTCCGATTTGGCTTTTGGCCCATGGTCCAATTTTCCCCCGGTTTCCCTTGAGATCTCTGTCGGTGCCAGGTGGCGAGTCTGGCACCAAGCTGGGGTCATTGGGGGCAATGAAGGCAATTCCCACCGAGAGGCCTGTTACCCGTGTGGGCTCCTTGGGAGGCTTGAACATGACCAGCTTGATGACTTCAGAGTTCAGGTCCGGCAGCTCTGAGGAGAGCGAGGAGGCGCATGTCATAGGAGCAAAGCATGGGGATGCCTCAAGACTCGGAAAACTTTGCGGTTTTCAAGGCTTGCTAGCGCAGCTTGTTTTGCCACGCTTGAGTCTTGTAAAAAAGGGGCTACCCGGATACAGCATCGGGCTCCCCCCGGCACATCCGTGCCGCTCCGCCGGCCGGGTTATTTACCGGCACGACCCAAAAACCTACCTCCCCTTCTTGTACTTCTCCTCGTAGTACTTCTTCCTCATGAAGTCCATGGACCAGCCGCGCCCGGCATGGTCATGTTGAAACTGGTTCCAACTCGTGTTGCACTTCTTGACCGAAGGCCTGCGCAGTGCTCCTGATGACGTTGCACTGCTGCCCTCCTTCTCCATCTCATCCTTTCCTCCAAACTCCATGCGAACCTCCTCTCCACTTCCAGCTGCACCGCCTCCTGATCCAGCCGATTCCATGCTTCCTGCAGCTCCCGAAACCTTTTCAAGCCTCTGGCCCTGCTTCTTGATTTCCACCTCCATGCCATCGACGATCAGCTTCATGGAAGTTGGCTTCTGCCGCTCAAGCCCCTTCTCCTGCGACCAACTCCTACTCCACTGATCCTCGACCTCGTCGATCTCCTTTCTTGCCAGCTTCACCCCCGAGTCGTCCCGGCCAACTCGCGGTTCCACCCACAACTTCTTCACCACACTGCTGGCAGCCTTGACCGTCCACCTGGCCACTACCGCCGCCCCAATTGCCATCAAGATGCCTCCCAGCGCCATGATGACGTCGATCGTCTCGATGCCCGAGACCTCTACTCCAGCTCTGGCTCCTTCAGCCCTTGCCACCAGGCTTGCACCAATCGCCATCATGATCCTAGCCTGAGCTTCACCTAGTTTGGGAGGGCAGCCCGACGGGCAGTGGTTCCTATCCAAAACAGCTGCGGTTCCGCGGCCATCCTCCGGGGTTGAGTCCGGTTCATCTGCCCTGGACTTCTTTGTAGGCGGTTCATTTTCCCTGCCTAATCTTCTCAGGCCCTTTTTCCTGGCTTCTTCCCCGTCAGGCCTCCCTACTGTCGCTGGTTCATTTTCCCTAGCGATCTTCCTTCCTACTGTCGCTGGTTCATCTTCCCTAGCGATCTTGATTCCTTTCTTGTGCCCTTCGGCGGCCCAGTGGCTCTTTTTGTTTGCCCAATGGCCTTGCTTCACCATACCAAGCTCAACCAGAAAGCTACCAAAAGCCTGACCCGACAAAAGCTTGGTGAAACCATCAGCAACCAACTGTACACCCGGCATGTGCTCCAACACCCACTCACCCTCCTCCAAGGCCCACCTCAACGCTGAAGCCCTGATACGAAGGTGTCGTGTCCTCCAATTTCCTGCTCCGTTGGATGCCAGGCTGATCGCCGCCATGTTATCCCCGTACATCCTCTTGTGCTCCACTTTCTCGCCAGTGACGACCTCCGCGAGCGACACCAAGGCTCTGCTATCCAATCAACTCACCCTCCGCTGTGCTCTGTGCGACAAACGGCTGCCTCACCGACTCCCAGCAGATTGGAGCTCCTTCCACAAATCCCACGATGCCCTGCACGCTTTTGTCCTCCCCGCCCGACGCGTAGGAGATGTCCGCGAAGACCTCCACCATGTTCACTTGTCTCTTCATGCCAAGACCTTCTCTTGACGCCCATCCTCCAACCGGTCCATAGTTCAGGCCCCGATCAGTGGTCGCCTTGACGTACCTCAGCACGTCCTTGCCCAGGTTGACGACCTCCACGCCTTTCTTTGTCCATCTTGACATAGCCGCAACTGCCACCGCAATGTCCGGTCTCGTCTTCGAAGCCAACCACAACAACGCACCCGTTATCGCCTGAGCCTCTCTGATCTCTTCCGGGGTGCCATCCTTGCTGTCCTCCTCCGGTAGCTTGTAGCTTAATGCCTCCGTGCCCTCTTTGATGTCCCACTTGGCCACCAGGTCTTCCGCGAACGCCTTCTGGTTCACCAGATAGCCTCCATCCTTCTTGTAGACCTCAAAGCCACAGAACCTCATGGGCACCTCAGCCGTCGCCCACTCCGCCGGGGACAACTTCCAATCTCCATCATCCATCCTTGCTCTGGCCGCCTCAATGACCTCGTCCTTGCCGGCCAGCATCACGTCGTCCACGTAGATGGACATCAATCCTTGCACTACCCCGGTCTCGGCCTCGATGATCCTCCATAGATTTGGCTCCTCCGTTTCCAGAAATTTCATCTTCTTTCCACCTCCTTCCCATTCCATCTTGCGGATCTCCACGTCCCGGTGCACGCTCCAGTCTCTAGGACTTGTGGTTAGTCCATAGACCGCCTTGTCGACGACCCACATTTCATCTCTTTGGGCGATGCCCAGCTCCTTGAACACCGACGGGACTTCCATTATGATCGTCCTGCCATCGTCTCTTCGCGGAGCGTTGAGAAACGCCGTGTGAATGTCTGTGCACAGGAGGCTCCATCCTCGCTGTCCCGCAGTTCTCAGCACCATCCGGATTTGCAATCCGTCTGCACCTCCCGCGTACAGCTTCTCCGCGTCCTTGCCGGCTGAGTAGTTGCCGCACACCACTCCTCTGACCTTTCGGCGCCCATCGGGCGCTTTCCTGGTGCACACCGCCTTGGCTGGAAGAACTTCGACAGGACCTTGAATCTGATCGATGTCCCTCTTCCTGATCGGCTTGACCGCCTTGCTTTCCTCCACCAATGCCGTGTATTCCTTCTGCGCTGCCGCCTTCCACTCTTCTAGTTCACTCCTCACCTCGCCCATAGACACCGTCTTCGTCACGAGCCACTCCTCTTCTGCCTTTGCTGCGCCCTCCACCTGCATCCGGTTCAGCGCCGCTTCAATGTGACTCCTCCGTTGAAGTCCTTCTCGCAGTACTCCAAGCCACATTTCTTGATCTTCTCCTTCTGCATCCAAGATCTCGAGCTCTTCCTTGACCCATTGAGTAGCATGTTGATGCCATTTTTCAAAGTGGGCCTGATCCTCTACCTTCTCCCCCTCGACGACCATCGTCGACATCGCCGTCTTTTCCCGCAATCGCCTCCTTGGCCTTTCCGCTCTTGGCATCAGGAGGTCTGCTCCTACTCTTTCTTCAAGTACCACTTCCTCCCCCGGGTCGATGATCACCTCCTCAGGCTCCCTGATTGCATCTGTAGTTGCGAAGTGCCGTCCATCTTCGCAGCTCCTTACCCAATAGCCGCCTGATGTTGTCGACATCACTGCATCCGGGCCCATGATCTTGACCCGTTCGCGGTCAAACCTCCAATCCTGACCTCTTTCATTCCAACTCTTCTTCTTCACATAGGCGACCGTTCCCCACGGCAGCATTTCCTTCACGGGCAGGCCAACCGCATGCAATTGCCTCCGTAGACGCCGTTCTCCAGCATGCCTCAACGCCATCGGCCACAAGGTAGCTGGTTCTCCGCCCGCCTTCAGCAATGTTCTCGTTGCCCTTTTCAGGACCCCGATCTCTGCCTCAACCCGTCCATTCTCTTTGAAGGCGTCCCCCGGAACCGTGGTCTTCACAATGTTCCTGTCCTGCGCCCAACGCTTCAACTGCGCTCCCATCAACTCCCGAGCTCGGTCCGTGTGCAACCTGTAGACCGGCAGACCCATCTCCCTGAGCCTTGCATAGATCCGCGCAATCGCGGGGATGACGTCTGACGCCTGTCTCGATGTGATCGGCTCCACAAACGTCAAGTTGGTAACCCCCACATCCTGCATTTCTTCCACCATTTTCTCCCAGATGTCCCCTGCCTTGATCTCTTTTTCAACCTCTTCTTCGGGCATCTGCTCCCTTTCCTCTTTTTCTTCCAGCATATCCACTTCTACTTCTTCCAGCTCTCCGGCTTCCGGTTCTGCTTCTTCTGGAGATTCCGCAAGTAGAGATCTTCCCTTTCCATCCACCGGATAGGTATACACCGCTGCAACGAAATACTTCGCCTGGCATCTCTGATCTTTCCCAGCTGCCAGCTTTCCAGAAAGATCCACTGCCAAGGTGTACGCTTGTGGATGTTGAATCCTTCGATGTGCTCTGCCTCTTCCTTGACTCTCCACACAAACCCGGCAATCTCGCCGTGCTGGTTGATGATCGCACGCGAAGTGCTTCTTCCACTGCTCCATCGCCGCCGCACCTAGAGGCCGAAGAGCTCGCACTACACCAAGCCCTTCTTTCTCATGATTGCGCAGCGCCTCTTTGAAGGCTTGCACCAACCCCGGTGCCCATGCCGACCATCTCTTGGTCTGCGCGATCCGCTCCTGCAGGTTTTCCGACCATGCTTCTCCACCTTGACCAGGTCCTGCAACCTCCCCCAGTCCCCGCATCTGCTCCAGGTTCGTGGCTATTGTTGTCGGCTTTCTTCGCTCATGCCCTAGCGGTCCTTGATCAAAGTGAATCATCTCCATCTCGTACCGCTTGGCAAATGCCTTCCACGCCCGAAATCGCCAGACGCTGACCAGCTTTTCCTTCGGAATGTCCACCCTGTAGTCCCCAGGGTCCCGAGGCTGTTCTTGCCCATACGCCACCGCCGGGAGCTTCCGTCTTCTCGCGGTCTCCTCTGCCACGATGTACAACGTCATCATCCTCAACCAAAGCACGGAGTCCCCTTCCACCATTTCTCTCTCAGAATGCGTGAGATCCGCGAACCCGTAGGGATGCTCTTCGCTTCTCACCGGCCTGGGGCCGGGCGACCTTGATCTGCAGGCAGACACAGTGCGACAGGGCGGACCCCCTATCACACTGACCACAGCTCCACTCTTCGCCAAAGCTATGAGGTAACTGTAAACATCATCATTGAGCAAATCCTGCCCAGGGTCGTTCACCTTGTCCAAGCAGATCATGATCGTTTCACTCTCCTCCATGTCTGCCCACTTCTTTTCCGTGCCCGAGAAGAGATGCAGGTGGATTCTCCTTGCTCGCTCCATCTTCCTCCTTTTCCGCCTGTTCCACGGCAACTTCGTCACATCGTACTCCTGCGTGACCACCAGCCTCGCCAGCAAGCTATCCGGGACGTCCACAAAGAACTCCTTCAGCGCTTTCAGCATGGCTTCCTCATAGGTCAAACTCTCGGTTGACGCCACCTGGCCCTTCAGCATCGCAAGTTTCCAATTGAGCTCGGCCTTTTTGTGCTCCATCTGATCTATCATCTCCAGGGCCACATCTTCCTCCACCATAGGACATCCAGCAATCATCGTGACCTGCACTGGCTGCCCCTTGTAAGTCACCGCACAAACTCCGTTGGACCACGTCACCATGTAGCCAACCTCTGTCATCGCTCCCATGGGTACAATGACCTGCGTGCCCTTCTCTGCCAGCAGCGTCAACGTTCCCGGCTTGCTCCGCATTCTTGTACTCGAACCATCCGCCAAGTGCACTTCAACGATCTCGGCCTGGTTCCATTCCGTCTGGCTCTTTCCCGGCCTGAGCGCATGCGTTGCTCCTCCATCAAGAAGGCCCATGCCTCGACTTTCTTTGCCCATTTGATTCATCACGATCACCGCGTTCATCGACGGCAACCTCAACGATCGAAGGAGACTAGTTGCCTCGGCTAGCAGCTCCCCCGTTCCGCTGCCCGTTCCACCGGCCGTAGGTCCACCACCTGTAGTACCCGCCGCAGACGAGGTAGCCTCTTGTCCAGCCATGCTACTGTCACCTCCTTTCCAAGGCGATTTTTCGGCGCCTGCAGCACTCGCACCTTCACCTCCCCCCGAGCTGTTCCCCAGCTCGCACCTTGCGGCTTTCACAGCCGGCTTTGGCGTAGGCTTTCCCCCGAAATGCGGGTTCCCTACCTTCACCGTGCAGTCCGCTTTCCTATGGGTTTTTGCCCCGCAATTCCAGCATCTCGTTGCCTTGTCCGTGACCCCTTCCCAATCGTGAGGCCACTTGCAATTCTTGCCAGCTCTGCACCCGCTGTCGGAGATGAAGTACCTGCAGTTAATCGCCTCCTTCTTGACCGATGCTAGTCCTTCCGGAGGTGGTCCTGGACCAACTCTCTCGCTTCTGCCCTGCATTGCCTTGACCTTGGGCTGCACCGCCCCTTCTGTCACCATCAACTTGGCCGTGTCCATTTCCGCCAACAACAACTCGGAATAGCTCCAGATACCAAGGGGTGTTGGTGCCGTATCCAAACCCAGCTGCGACCTCGCCTGAGCCACCCTGAACGCCTGCGTTCCTCCTCTGTTCACCAGTTGAACCACTCGTTCAAGTGCCACTGAGAGCAAGGTCGGGTCCGGAAGAGTGGCCCCAATTTCCTGCGCCCTCAAATAATATCTTCGCCACTCCCGCAAGGCTGTTGCCGCCTCCGTGTAGTCCTTCATGGCCCCCAGGTCCGTGAGCTTCCTCAGGATAAGGGCCCTCTCCCCCGGTCCTCCAGGCTGGTAGGTGACCAGGAGCCTGTATAACACTCCAGTTGACGTGATTTCTCTCGCCGCGATGAGCTCCTTCCTGATCTCCACCGGCACTGCCTTCAAGAGAAGCGTCACTCCTCTCTGCTCCGTCCTGACGAACCTTGGAGTCTTCAACCGGTCCGGCACGTCGACGGTGATCTGAAGCCTTTCCAGCGGTGTTGACTTCAACCAGACCTCGTAGATCTGCTTTGCCTGTCCCATCGTTCCGGCCCACCACTCAGCAGCTCCTTGAGAGAGATCACTCATTTGTGGTCCCACTTGCGCTAGCCAATCTCCAAGAGTCAGCGGGGAATGGTCATATACCAGCTCCGGCAACTCCACCTTTCCACCAGCTCCTCCTGATTCAATTTGTTCCACCGCTGCCTTCGGTTCTTCCTTTTCCCAACCGCTGCTCCAGTCCTGCCACGGCTGCCATGTAGAAGCAGGATTCCACCTTGCCCTCCACCAATGATCATAGTCCTCATCCTTCCAACGAGGTTGCCACTCATCTTCATTGGGCCGAAGGTGTTCATCGCAAGGTGGATTTCCTTCCGGCACTCTTGTACCTCCAGGCGTCTGCCGCTCTCTGCATTGGATTGGCGATCTTGATCTGGGCCTCGACACCGGTCCAGGCACACCTACCGGTCGATCTCTAGCTTGTGGAGGTGGTGGCGGTGGTGCGACCATCAGATGATGAAGTTCAATCGGAGTTTCAAACACCTCCATCTTCTCGGCAGGCGTCACAAACCTTTCCGCTTCTTTCTCATCATGCTTGGTCTTCCAGAACTCCGCCTCCAGCTGCCACTTTCTCTCCTTCGCCCTCAGATTCTTGATCACGTCAAAGAGGTACTTCCTCTGCTGTTCCATTCCTCGAATCTTCCTGCACGCCTTCATGAAGTTCTTCTCCATTTCCTCCGCAAGGTCCATGTCTCCGATCAGCTCGTCGTCATCCTCCCGTTGAGCTCTTTCAGGAACCCACACCTTGTGCTCGTCGTTCCAAAGCCAGTCCAAATCCAGCCGGGTCAGATTCCTCGACGCCCCCGACGCCACTTGCGAGCTTCTGCCAGGGAGCACCCCTCTGTTGCCCGTCCTTTTGCATGCCGCTTCCCACAGCCGCTGATCTCTGAGGCTTTGGTCCTCCATAGGATCATCAGGTTGATCTTCACCAGCATGTGGTTCTCGCCATTCTGGTAGTGGATCCCCTTTTCCTCCTTGCCGAGGAGCTCGTGGATCTTGTCTCTCAACTCCGCCTTCCGTCCCACCTGGACCGCGTAGTTCAGCTTTCCGTTCCACTGGTCTCCCTCGCATGATTCCAGGCCTTCCGATTCCTTTTTCCGGTGGCCCTCGTCCTTCATCCGGCCCCAGGTCACCATGATACGGTGGCTCTCTTCCATTCCCATGTAGTAGAGCTCCATCTCCGCTTCGTTCATGTCCATCACCTGGACGTCGACCTTCCTCCTGCAGACCATACTCGCCGCCGTTGGCCATTCCGACATTTCCTGCGTTCTCCAGGTCCGCTGTCAGGTCCCTCTTTACCTCGCTCCAGAACTCTTCTGTTCTTGTCCTACTGCCAGCAGCTTCAGGGTGGCCACCAACTCTATCACACTCTTGCCCAGGAAGATCTCCCTCAGGAGCGCCACCGGCACCTCCCCAAGCGTCCATCCCTGTCTCGACCTTCTGGGGGCTCACGGTGTCCGGGACCTTGGGCAGACCCTCCGGCCTCATTGCCTTCAGTCTTGCTGCATCCACCGCCCGTGAACTCCAGAAAGGGTTTACATCCACCTCCTGCCGCTGACCTCTCCGTGGTTCTCCACCTCGTTCTTCTTCTTGAAGAGGTAGATCTCCATCGGCTTCCGCCACCATGGTCCCCTCCATGGTCGCCGCATCCACCGACCTCGCCCTTCGCCTCCGCATCCCCGCATCCATGGCCAAAGAGCGATCAACACGTTGGGCTCATAACCCTTGCTAGCGCAGCTTGTTTTGCCACGCTTGAGTCTTGTAAAAAAGGGGCTACCCGGATACAGCATCGGGCAAGGGAAGCCAGAAGGGAAAGGGCTGTTTGGAGGGGCCCTAGTCTTGACACCATGTCTCAAAGTCCCGGAGATTGGTTTCAACATTTGTTCGCAAAATAAGTCGCAGACTCTTCTATACATAGGTCGCAGACCGCGTGTGTTTCAGTGTGGTTCACAGCAGTCTGCAGCACTGATCATTGTGAATTGGGCTTTCGCACTGATGGACCATACGCAACAAGGGATTTCGTCGTCAATCCAGGCCCCACCGAAGCCTGTGGACGCTCGCATAGGCAGGGCCAGCCCGTGCCGCAGCCAGACAGACATGCACTGCTGCATGCCTGGTCAAGACCTGCTCTTTTTGAACCTGACTCTTTCCCCATGTGGAGGTTGATCAAAAGGTCCTTTACATGGGATGACCATTGGGGACAACCTCAGCCACTATTTGGGAAAAGTTACCCATGGTCGTTCAGGGGCCAGGAATATTGATCAACCCCGATTTCAGAACCCGAACCCGAGCCAGATGCCCACACCCGAAGCAGCCCCAGTGGGCCCAGGAGCCCTCGGCGTCGCCGATTTTGAGGCCCTGGCGGGCTGAATGATTGCCAGGCTTTCTGTCCTGGGTAGCAGATGATCCATATGTTGTGCTTCCCCCTAAAGGAGACCAACAAAAAGATGTCTTTGTCTAGAGTCCCTGGGTTGTTCAATCGTACCTCCCTGTGTCGCTCGAAGGATATGATCGAATACCGAATCCTAGGGGCGCTTGTGGATTGCACGAACCAGATGAAGCTTGTGGTTGGAAAGCAGACTCCGGATGGAGTGAGTGTGAAACCCGCCCGAGAGACGATAAGCCAATAGTTGTTTTTGGATGTACTGGATTTCTCAACATGGACATGCATAATTGACGAAACACTCGTCACGTCCAAGCTGTCGTCCACAGAAGGGGATCGCAAAGCAAACATCGCCGGCCATTGCACAGGACTTGTTCCATCTTCTGATGCTCGTCGAACAGTATGCTGGTTTCAAGACAATCTTGAGCTAAGGATACCCAGTTCACACCACCTGCGACTATTCTTTGGTTTGAACAGAGTTCTGAACAAGGCCAGACGCCTGGTTGGCTTTGTGGATGGCTGCTCCTGCACCTCAAGCACATGAGGTCCAAAAAACACTTCTGAGTGAGATCCTGACCTTTTCAGTGGAGGTCCTGATTCCAATGGAGGGTCCAACCTGGGTCCGACTGGCTTGGCCTGCCAGGCCAGCCCCCCTTCGTCCAAGAAGGCGAACTCCAAGGCAGCCTCCAGGCGAGCCGCGAATGGCTTCACTCAATTCTGCGCTTTCCAAGGGCGGTGCCGTTTCTTTGGAACAGGTGTGTTTTCCTTTGGCAGACCTCAGGTGTTCCCATGTCGTCACCACGTAGGATCTCAGGCTTGTTTGTTTGTATGTGTTTGTGCGTGTGTGTGTTTCTACGTCTTTGCGTCATCTTTGTTGTATCCATTGTCATCTAATCCTTGTCTCGTTGAACTTATCACTTGTTTCATTGTGTGTGTGTGTTTTTTGTTTTTGTTTTTGCAAGCTGAATTTTTGTCGTCTCATCCATTGTTTTCCGGGTTTGACGCCAATTGTCTCGGCCTCCAACCTCAGGCCGTGGCCTCACCATGGGCCCAAAGAACCCTCGCCGAAGCCGCGACCGCGAGGCCCGGGGAGCGCGGCGACAAGGAGATCTCCTTCAGCGCGTTGGCCAAGCAGCCCCTCGGAAAGCGGAGAGGGATGGATCGGCTCGTTTTTCGGCGCCTTTTTTTTTTCCCGGAGGGGGTCCAAAGGTTCTTTCCGTTGGATTGAAGGGATGGATGGGTTTAAACCCTTGGATGGTTGTTGGATGGGTCAAGAAAGTGGGTCAAACAGGTTTTTTTCAGGTGGTTTTAAACCCTTGGATCGAAGGGACGGAGCCCTGTTTTGGAACCCCTGGAGTCTGAAGATAAGACTCAGACCAAATTCCAACCTGACCTAAACGTCTTGACGGAAAGAAACACACGAGCGAAACCTAGGCCCAAAATCGAACCGACCCTAAACCCAGCCGAAATCAAGCCTAACCTCGCGCCCTCTTGCACACATATGGTGAGCCCCATGGACCTCTCAATCACTCGTTTGCTGCGAAGTTGAGCATGTGCTGCCTCGCTAGCCTGAAGATTCGCTGCCTGACAGACTGGCGGGACGTGCTCCATTTGGCTGCAAATACCAGTGATTTAGACCATGTTTGTACAAGTTTCAAGGACATCCCGTACATTGTGCGGGCATTTTGCTGACTACACCATTGCTGTCAATAGTGAGCAAAGCAATGTTTCGGGTTGTGTTGACCAAGTCCAGGAAGATCCAAACGCTGGCAAACATAGGCCCATGAGGAGTTGCCAACAATCTTGTTGTATACATAAACAGACACGTTGAACATATTTGCTAGCTGGATCGCCCCAGCAGTCGTATGCATCAGGAAGCAGGAGGAGAGGATGCAGGCTGAGAAGACCAAGCGTGAGGAGGCGGAATGTTGGTGAGAAGGTCACTGGCCGCATGGATGTTTCTGATTCAGACACGGCTAAAGAAGAAGGGGTTTGACTCCACTTTTGAGACACTCTAGAGGTGTTTGGTTGAGTACAAATCAGGTCCACTGTTTGGCCATGGTCCCCCCTCCGGTTGAGTTGGTGGGGTTTCTCAAAGCCAGAAATCGGGGTGCTTCCCGTTACTCTGCCACTTGGGGTGGTGTGATTTTGAGGGTAAACTCATGGCCAGTAGGAGACCAGGATAAGCATCTACGGAAGCCTTGGGACAACCCCAACCGAACCGTGCCAGGCTCGCGTGAAGCGAAGAGAGGAGCCTGGAATGCAGTGAGCTGACCAACATGCTCCATGCTCCTCCAGAGCTTCTTTGTGCGAGTGACTGAAGCCCCACACATGATTCGTCATGAACCCCTAAAAAATGCGGTGGTTTTGGCATGATTCAGCAGTGCTTTGTGCATGTTTGTTGCTTGCTGCCGCAACTTGTCACCCCAATCTAGCCGGCGGTTCTTGTGTTGGTTTCCTTTTGCGTGGGCTCACTTTTCAGCGAATGCGCGGGTATCCTGTTCTTATCTTGCCAGATCAGAGGCTAGGTGTCTGTCCGAAAGATTTGGTTTCGAAGGCCACTCCAAACTTGGGCCGTGCATTCTGCCCAATGCTTGTTCAACCGTGAACATTGAGGAGCTACGGCGACAGCAGGAAGAGGCAGAGGAAGAAGAGAGGCTGGGATATTCAAAACAGCACTAAGTGACAGCTCGAGTTCAATTTGATCTCCATGTTCTTGCTCCAGTTGTTGGCTTGGTTGGTGGGAGCAAGTCGGCCTCCGGTGGGTGCAATACCATAGCTTTAGACACGCTGCTGCCATCTGATGTCATGCCTTTTGCATTGAGGCGAGAAAGAGAAGAGGAGGATAGATGCTGGCGAGTGCCATGTCGCTGCAAGCAAGCAGCCCCATCGGCATAGGAACAACAATGATCCGGAATGGCGCCTTTGTCAATTGGCAACACATGCATTCGAAATCAGTGAGTGCAGGCCAAGTTGCAGCGGAGGGAGGAGTTCACCTGAAATCTTGGATCTGCCTCAACCAAAGCGGCGTTTCTGCTGCCGGCGCGCGTGCTTTCCGTGCTTTCCGAATCGAAGGAGCGTGCAAAGAGAAGGAAGGTGGAGGAAGCCATGAAGCAGGTGAAGCAGAAGCAGGAAGAGGCCCAGCAAAGGTTTTGCGGTTTGTTCATGTCTTGTGGAGGGCAGCGCAGGTTCGGAACGCCATCCAAACATACATCAAGTATCTTTGAAGTAACCTTCAGGAGGCCTTGCAAATGTGTTTACCACCTGGACTATGTTCCCTCGTTGGAAGGGTTTGTTTCGCAGCTGTGTCAGTCTCCGGGAGGGTAACCCCCCAAATGTGTGAAGGCATGCTTGAGTGTGTTTAGGCGAGAAGACAGAAGCTTCGGGAAAAGCTCGAGGCGGGCCGTTTTTGTCCTGCTTTTGGACGGGCGAAATCGGCGAGCTTTAAATCTTTGGGTTCCACATCACTACACAGCTGTCCATTCTCTGCAACTCAAGATGTTGAAACAAGGTTTGTCTTGAACTCAAATGACTCAGATGTGATCCTCATAAATCCTGGCTTTCGCTGGGGCCATTTAAGCCTATAGAACCACTCTGTTTACAACCAGTTCAGCTGGTAAGCTGCGTCGGTCTTGGGAGGCGAAGCAGCAGCGAGCGAAGGACCGTTCGGTGGTCTGTAGGTGGCTGCAGCGCTGCCCGAATTGCCCGCTGGCCATGTTAGCAGGAACTTCTACTACCCATTTTGATGTGAGTGAGGTCTGTTTTGGAACCCTAATGGCCAGCTTGGTAGAATCCAACCATCAGTAGGTGTTGGATGCTTCTCACAGCATCCGTAATTACTTGTTGTTGGCCTTGTCACTGACTAAAGATACAACACGTTTGACACCAGGTCTGGGACGGAGTCTACGTTACGCATGCTGCTTTGCTCATTTGCCAAGGGGTTTGATACAATCCGCTCCGCACCAAGATCAAGATCCAAGGCATAATTCAATATGACTGGAAGGCATAGCCGGACAATGCTCGACACTTGGTCACCCGACATGCAGGAGCGCGAGCAGAAGCGCGTCGAAGTAGAGGAGCTTTGGTTTCAATGGCGGTGTTCCTGTGATTCTTGCTCTGGAGGTCCGTAATGGGGGACTACAAAATCATACAGCTGCTATGCCTTGCCAGCCCTTGCATGAGAGCAAGCCTGTTTTAGCAACATGACACAGCGGCATTCATCGTAGATGCCTTGACCATCCCCAGCAATAATATACTCGACCGTTCATGGAGATGTTCTGATTTGCGCAAACCTGCAATTTGTGTCCTGATTTGCATCCCGGACAGAGGCCGCCAGCTAACACGGGGCATTTGTCCAGGTCGAAAAAAAGTGATTTGGCTGTGGGTGAAAACCAATGGTACCAGTTTGGGGTAGGTGCACCACTGCACCACCCATTTTAGGCTTCCTATTTGAGTGGTTGGATTGAATCGGATGCTCACTGGGGGCCCGTTTTGGATTTTGAAAAGCCCATGGCCATTTCGAGCTTCAGGAGCAGCAGAAGCTCCAAAAGGAGAGGGCGTGGAGCCCCAGGCAACGTATGGTTTGCTGGACAAGACCCGTGTAGATGATGTGCAGGTTGCGGAAAGTTCGCGCATAAGAATTTCTGATTTCTTCCAGTGCTCAACAGTGGAGGAGTCTGTTTGAAAAGAGGCACCCCTCTATTAGTCAACCAGGGGGTTGGTTCCGCAACGTGGGCATGTGGATAGATCTAGTGGATCTACTCAGGCAGTGCCAAGATGCATAGTGCGTGAATGCCAGATGCCTTGGGTTGAAGGCCATTGACCTTGGCCACGTATACACAGGCCCCACCTATGGGCATCAGATGGCTTTGGGAAAAAGAGCAGGATCCCGAAAAAACCATCTCCAACCCGAAGGAGTGCTGACGGCGCAACGCAAATGACTTGAATTGAGGTGTCGTTGGGCTTTCAGAAAGGGATGACGGCGCCCATTTGCCCGAACCTTTGCCACGGATTTCCACGTGCATGTCACTAGTTCATGCGAAGTGTACAGAGGATCACTCATTAAAAAATGCCCCCCATTGCAGGAGTGTTTTGTGATCTGATTCTATTTCTATTTATCCCAAAGGGTTGCCTTTGGAATCAAACTCCCCTCACTTGCAGCCTTCATCCAACCAAACCAGGAAGCCTTCGAAAGCATGAATCGAGCTTCAACCAGCCATTCAAAAGCTTCATTCAACAGGGCTCCCTATATTTCCCCATTTCGTGGTTTTGAGCATCACCTATTGTGGCCCATTTACGGTGAGCTTCCTTGGTAGGGGTGACGTGTTAAGGGGGAAAACTAGGGGAACCCTGTCCGACCTCAGGCCTTTTAAAAGCTCGGAAACAGGCAGTCCGAAGCCGTGGCAAAAAAAAGCCTGGCAACAAGTCGGGTGACACACGGAGCTGCCCCAGGAGAGCGCCCGGAAGCGGCAGGAGGAGGAGCTGGCAGCGCAGCTGGCGCAGGCGATCTGTATTTGGGGGTGGCATCCTCGGTGAATCCAAAGTCGACATGGGTTCGGACCCCGACATTCTCGTCTTGGGAAATGAGAAGGACTGCGAAAAAGAGCATGGACATTTGCAGGAACGTTGGCGTTTTTGTGGTCATTCTCCTATCCACAAAGGGAACCTTTGAGCAAGTGAGAAATGGATTCCTGGGAAAGGGGGTTCTGCACTTCAACGGAAGTTAACCTGATTCTTCTGAAAGAAGAGAAGAACAAAACATTGCATGTATCAAAGCGAGTAGCACTTGTTTGGGGTGTGTCTCATAGGATACCAGATTGCAGCCAAAATTAGATTGGTTGGACGGGTTCCTAGGTTTGACACGTTCCCAAAATCCTCATGTCGAGGAATCGCACCTTTCAAGGAGGTTCCATGTTAACTTTGCGAGTACTGGACATGGCTTTTTGGAGATGCCAGGCGCTATGGTGTTGGCAGTTTCCGTTTTGCCGGATTGCTTGCCAGCCAGTGTTGCGATTACAGTAAATGCAGGTTTTCTCCTTGCTGCTTTGAATCGGGGACGCTAGCTTTCAGCAAAGGGGGAGGGGAACCAGCATGTTTCCAGGAGTTGTTTTTCCGTGGCTACAGAAACTGCGACGTTTGCTTGCTGAACATCAGGCAGGCTTTGCTTGGTTCATTCGGAGAATTCTCACAGGCAACTTGCTCGCCATCTGGTGTCCCTCCCAATACAACCTACAGAAGGCCGCCATTTTGCGCCCATGCAAGACGGACATCAGACCCTTCCGGAGGCTTCGAGATCACCGTTCAGGTTCTGAATTAACACATGATTTGTTGTTGGTTCTGGTGGGACAGGCTCATGCATTTGGATGCCTTTGAAACTGCGGCTTTGCAGTTTGGCCGATATTGTTCACGTTGTGCGATTTGTGGGAAGATGTTTGAAGGCGGGACATCCAGTAGAGGCCATGACGCGGGCTTTGCCTTGTTGCGGCCCTGCGGCCAAGAATAAGTTCGGCCGAGTCATGGGGGACTTCGAAAAGTCCAGGAGCAAAAGCGGGGGGGACTCTATCTGACTCATGTCGATAGAAGGCCAACAGAAGCTTGGTTGTTCCCAGCTGCCCGGTTTCTTAGGTTTTTAGGTTTTTGGTTGGTTTAGTGGTTGGGCTTCCAACCCAATACAAGAAAAGCTTCTAGCAGGAATCTGAGGAAGGTGCAGGAAGGCATAGCATATTTGGACCTGCACAAGTCACACGGCTCTGGGGGGTCACTTTGGTGCGCCAGGCTCAACGTGAGGAGGTTGAGACGCAGAAGGCTCTGGAGGATCTCAAGCGCAAGGTCGGGAGCTCATATGCCCATTGGGCGGTTAAAGCATCACCGGTTGGGTCGAATGGTGACCAACCTCAGTTTTATTGATAGGATGCCCGTGGGTTTAGTGGACAAGCATCACTTTTTGAGGGGACCCCTCCGAATATTAATGAATATGGGGTCAACAGTAGGCGAATGTTTCAAGGGGGACATATGAGGACCCCCCTGTGTCGGGCCCTGTGAGCCACACCGGCCACGGCAAACATGGCAATGGCTGGGCGTGGTTCCTCTTCTTGAGAGTGCTTTCGTTCGGTTGGGGTTAAAAGGAGACCAACACGAAACACCACTCATTTGGCGGGTTTCCGGGTTTTCCGACCAATCTTTCTGGCTCCTTTGGATCAACTAGCCCCAATCGACAAAGGCGTCCTTCCTGTCCTTTTTGCCAAACAAAGCTTTCCCGCCCATGTTGCTCAGGCGCAGGAGATCGCTGGCCGCGCGGAGCCCAAGCTTCGGGAAAAGGTTCGGTAGCTCCCGCTCGTCACGGCAACAGATTCTTGCCAGGGATCCTTCTTTCTAGAAAACCTTCAGACACCCAGGGAAAACGGCTGGATTTTGAAAAGAGCGATGGCTGAAAAGATACAGGAACCCCCTTCAGCTTCTTTGCTTTGGGTTTGATCCCCAATTCGTCCTTTCCAAGGCTGCGTGGACCTCCAGCGGCAGTTGGCCCGGCACCTGGTCATTTTAGTAGGTGCTACCGGCTACCTGGTTTCGGGGTTGTGATATGGCCGAAAAATAAACCCGTACAACCTACCCATACAACGTCATACAACCAAAAGTTAATGTAACATACCCACCCAAAGTCAAGTCCGTGGCGCCGCTGTCTCTGTGTTTGAACAAATTCGGGGCGCGAGCGCGCTGCGGCCCCTCTTGCGGGTCGCGAGGCGGGGCTTGCCAAAGAGCGCGATGAGGCGCCGGCCCGGAGCTGAGGAGCGGATGGGCGAGGCAAGCTGCACGGCTGACGGTGCACACAATCTGTATATGTGTTTGTGCACATGCGTCCATGCATATATATATATACATATACACATTCATGTGTATACATATATATATATATAATATATATATATATATATGAGGGCTCATATACACAAGCACATTTATGATGCAAGCCACTTTGGCAGTTCTCGCTTTTTGCACGAGTTCCAATGAAGCTGAGGCGCCGACCGAGCGAAAGGAGGACGCCAGCATGGTCGAGACGCCCAGTGAGTTTGTCAACTGTCTCCGGTGAGATGTTTCATACAACAGCAAAACGGAAATCGCGCGTGCGATGTGGCTGACATGCCGCAGTTGGTTTACGACCATTCGCTGTCTATCGGAGACAACACTGGGGACACTGTTGCTCACCAAACCATGTAGGAAGTATGTGCACATGACCTCGAAACGCAAGCGGAGCTTGCACGTAGATGCCCAGTTGCTGGGAGGCTCTCAATTACAACGTTTGGGCGATCTGTTCCAGAAAGCATCGCCGTGCTGGTTTGTTTACATGCCGAGTCGGCATAAGGTTCACCACCATTGCTGGGGGTCGGGAGTTCAGAAACCCAACCCAGACAAGATTTTATGTTTGCCACCAGCTGCTTGTTGTGTTCGTGCAACCCATGTCACTCTTTCATTTTGTTGGCTACTGATTTATGATGCGTTGCTTAACCCCGGTGTCGCTTGGTAGCCTTATCTTGGAGGGTGTATCACTGACCCGTCGGCTGCGGATTGGTAGTCTCTTCCGCCGCTGGCGCATGCTCAGGTGTCCAGTGACAGCCAGGAGGAGGAGGAAGAGGAAGAGCTCGAGGAGGATGACGAGGCTTTTCACGTTCCAAGCCGTCCAAGTGACCGTAGTTCTCAGAACTGAGGCGTTGGACCCAGATGGGTGTGGCTCAATATTAAACAGGTGGGGCAAACCGCAGGTTTTGGTCCATGGTTCTTACCAGGGTTCCAGTTTGGTACCGGTTTTTTGAGCCACAGCCAGATGCATCGTCGCCTGACTCACCGGAAGTGGCAGGTGGTGGAGCCCAAGGAGCCACAGGCGATGCGAGAGAAGGGAGCCCGGTGCAAATCCTGGGAACCGTGCCGGGATCTCTCAAAAAGTGGCTGCGGCATTTCAAGGTTCACCAAGTATGGACCAGAATCACACAATTACTTGTTGGGGGTCAAAGCTGAGGTAGACCAAGGGTTTTGACAGTGGCACACTTTGGGGTGGGCAAAAGCAGAGGTAGACCAAGGGTTTTGACCATGGCACGCTTTCTGCAGCAGACGGTGTGCGCGGCAGGCCACTAAGCCATCCGCGCCTCTAAAGGCGGCGGGATTCGGGCCATGGCTTGTGAAGCACATAGATTCGTTTGAGGGGCATGTGGCTGCGTATTGCAATGTTCGAAAACGTCACATCAGTCGCCTCTTCAGCGCCTAGCGTTTCACACACGTCCACGGTTTACGTAGTGCGCTTCCAGGACAGCGCGGCGCGGATGCGCATCTTCAGCCCGAAAATGTTCAGCGGAATGTGGTGTCTCGCAACACGGACCTCTGTGTGCTCGATGGCCATGTTCTACGTTCTATCCTTCGGGGAACTTCGGTGGCTTCGTATTTGCCGCCCATATTAGCGCTGAACAAGCGGCAGAAGATGTACGACGCTAAGAAGCACGTCTTACCTGGGGATCCCAAATGCATTTGCGACGGATTGCGACGGCGTGTCCCGCGAAACGTCATGTGGCGCATCTGCGATGTGTCACCGGTTAACTCACACTAGGTTTGACATCTCTTTGATGTGCGGCTGTGTCCATCACGCATGATTGGAAACACACGTGGAAGTTTCTCACAGTTGTGTGCTTGAGTTTTGCTTGCAATAGTTTCATGTCCTGGCATGAATGAACACTTGTCTTGATTTGAAATCGCTACGCGGTCCGCCGACGCCCCGGACGCAAAACATTGGCCAAGGACTAGGGATGGCGGTGTGGGGAATGCTGACAATTCAGGCAATGCCGGCGGTGCAGCATGCCAACAACCAGTGTTTCTCGATGTTTTCCACAATCAAAAGGATGGCAGCCCCCTTAAAATCACCTTCTAAAAGCACAATAATGCTGGGGATGTTCGCAGCGCCAGCCCTGCGTAGGTGGGGATTTCGCAAGCAAACACATTTGTTTAAAATACCAAACACATTTGTTTCAATTTGAGCAGTTTTTTAGATTCCCCGCCAAGACCCCAAGCAAGCCAAATCCAACATCGCTCAAAACAGCACCCGGCAAGTATGGCCCAAAAATTGCTCTCCCCAAGAGCCTTCGTTGCCATCTACACGCTCGACTAGCGTCGGTGGATTTGTTCACGGTTCAATCAAAGTGCGCCTGGTGGTGATTTTAATCTGGAGTACCTGTAACAGAGCCCCCGGCGGATATAGTCAAAGACTGGATACCAGAGCAAACGGCTGTTTCTTTCCGGACAGCAGACTGAGGCGTGTCCCAGTTTTATTGTTTGCATCCGTCCGGTGGAGAGGCCTTGCGAAGATCAATGGCTGGCGTTCAAACAGCGAAGGCTTCCTGTCTCCAGGTGCCCGAGCTGCCACCTCCTCGTTGGGGCCCCGGATCAACGACTTGGCCTTGATTTCCCAATGGCTGTCAAAAGGGCCTCCAGAGCCGCGACCAATCATGTGATAGTTAGGCGGTCTTGGTGAGGGATCCCTTTTGTCATGCTACTTCAGCGCTTGCCAATGCACTTGGTGAGCGTTGCACATGTGCCCCACCCCTCCGTCGCCGGGCTTGCCACCATTGCTTTCTGAACTCAAAGGGCCGCTTGCGTGAGGTGCCCCAGAGAAGCTGGCAGAGTCTGGGAGTGAGGCACGGGCTGCAATGATAGTCGCCAAGAAAGACTGCAAAGAAATCACTCGGATTCACAAACAAGTTGCTGTTACGGTGGGTTCTGCTCGCTTGTGCGTCCTTGAGTGTTGGGCAACCAGTTTTCAGCTGTATGTCTCAATCTGTTGTTTTCTCACATTGCTGCAGGGCTTTTTGTTTGGGGGGGGATGTGTGTTTTGGTAGGTGCTGAATTTGTATGTTACATCCTTTTTTTTGTGTAGAGGTGTTTTGCTTGGTGTTGATGTTTTTTGTTACATCCTTTTGGCACTGAACATGTTATGTTGCATCATTTTGATTTGTGTGGGTGGGTACTTTTTTTTGTGGGTGCTTAAGATGTATGCGTGTTCTGGTGGGTGCTTCAGGGCTAGGTGTGTCAGTGTTTCCTGGTTGCATATATAGGGTTGTCTTGCTGGCCTTTAAGGTTTGTGGAAAGGGGAAGTGTACCAAAGCAAGCTTCGGGCGGCTCTCTTATGTTGAGACGACCTTACTTAGGAAGGCTCCAACCAGGGTTGTTTCTGGGGCAACTGGGGTGCTATATTGAATGCTATATTGAGTTGGTTGGATGTGTGTCAAAGTTCGGACGCCGTCGGCCGGTTCCCTCGAAAACGAGTCCCAAAAGGACTTGTTTTGCCGCTGTCACGCAAACAGTTGAAGAGGGGGCTTCCGCTCACAATTGCAGGAAAGGAATCATGGGAAAACAGTTAGAGTTTCCGATGTCTGATTTTTCGGTTTGTTCACCTGCATTTTTTCCGGATGACAGGACGAGTACACGGACGAGGAGGAGGAGCCTCTTCCGAAAGGAGCAGCGCCAAAGGCAGCGCCCAAGTCAGCACCCAAGGCGGAGCCGGGGCCAAAGGCGGAGCCCAAGGCGGAGCCCAAGGCGGAGCCCAAGGCGGAGCCAAAGGCGGGGACCGACCGAGAAGGTGCATAGGGTAGCCATGGTAACCCAAAGTTGATCCAGCCCTGGTTCTTTTGAGTTTTGGAGGGTCCGCTTGAAAAGGCTTCCGAGAAATTAATCTGCAAAGTTGAACAAAATCGGGTCGACATGTTGACCAGGCAAGCCACAATAGGTGACTGAAGGGGGCCCTCGAACAAAGCAGCCCCGACATTACCGCAAGGAAACCTTCATGTGGGAAAGGACTAATTCAAGGCAGGGCATTTAATTGATTCGTAATTTCGACGGCACGGGGTGAGCTTACAGGGAAGCACCCGTCTTTTTCAAGGTTCCTGTATTTCTGAGAGTTGACTCCCCATTCTCTTCACCAAACCCATTTCACCAATTGCTCGCTCATTTTTTCCACGGATTTTTAGCCATGTCCACCTATTGTCAGGAAATCCTTAGTTGGTGGTTTGGATTGGTGGCTTGGGGATAAAACCTGGCTTTTGTAGACGGCGATGGGAACCCCTTCCTTAACCAAACCACCAATCCAAACCATTTGGAGAGAAGCTAATATCATGTCAGTTGCTTTTTCTCACTTGTTTCTGTCCCACGCATTGTTACCCATTCCATTTGCCACCTCTCCGAATTTCTTTTGCATGTGGAGAGCCATTTGGACCCCTCCAGCGCCAGGTCTCCCGGGCCGCCGCGGCGAAGGCGGCCGCGGCGCCCAAGGGCAAGGCCCGCGCGGTGCGGGGCGCCGAGCCCAAGCGCCGGGCCAAGGCCGACCGGCCGGGGCCCCAAGGAGACGGTGGGGCAGGGGGAGGGCACGGGGGGAGGAATCATAGATGGGTGGGGATCCAAAATAAAGACCCAAAAACCATGGGTGGGGAACATTTCTAGCCAGAAACTGCGAATGCGACAAACGACTGAACAGGCTTTGAGAAGGTGTGGGAGTGGAAAACGCTAGGCTTGCCTACGCCAGTTATCCACTATTTGTTAATTTCATATTGATTATTTATTTGGCATTCCTTCCCCGTTCAAATACTAAATGCTGCGAAGGGACGGGAAAAGAGAGAGGAGATACGCGATTGCGGTATCTCCCTCGCTTCTCTCTCTCTCTCTCTCTCCCGCATGCTCGTCTCCCTTGCTTTCATCCCCCTTCCCCACCCTATCCACTGTTGATGATTGATGGGCTTGGAAGTGGATGGGGAAGTCCTTGCATTCGTCCATTAGCCATCACTTATTTATCTATCACCATCTTTCTCATCCCTTTGTCCCAACTCCTTCTTTCTAGGTCCAACAGTGTAACTCATGGGGAAGCAATTGATAGGTGACAAAAGAGAAATAGAAATGGGACAAAGAAGAATCTCATTGTTCCGGGTTTTCTTCTTCCCTCACACCTGTCATTCACCTTTCCTATCTCTGAATCATTCCTCATACTCTGGGTGTTTTACAGGGGAACCGCAGCAATGTCCCATTTTGGGGGTCCACTATTTTGAGACATTTCGCATGGCTGATCCTTGGCATTGCTCCTAGGCAAATACAGGATGCGCGGACGCAGCAGGCTGGCAGCGTTGCGGAAGACCCCAGGACCTTCCATGGCTATGAGCAATCCACACGACCCACCGGTCGCTTGTGGTGGGTGGTTGGACCTCTCCAGCTTCCAGCCTCAGCGCCAGGACTTACACCGCTCCGAAGGCTGGGGGGATGGCGACGCTTGAGCGGTTGAGCGGTGATGGTGGTGGTTCCTTCCAGACGGGCCCGAAGTGAAGACTGCCAAAATCGAACAGGCAAGGCGCGCAAGCGTTTTCTGGTGCGGGACGCAGTCAGGCTCAGAAACTACCCGGGCACGCAACACGCTTTCCACCAGTGGATGAAGGCTCCACCCGATCGGGGTGGTAAGTGACAGCCCGCTTGTGCAGGAGCCCGACTCCAAAGAGGCAAAGAGCGATGGAGGAGGGGCACTGGGTAAAGAGGAGTTGCGCACAAGCAGTCCTTCATGGATTCTACTTCTGCCAGGCAAGAGATGTGGGTTTTGTCTCTGAGCAGAGGACCCCCTAAAATAGTGACTGGTCACTTCCCTTTGAGTTTTACCTCAGACCACCCAGAAGGGGGTATCCTCCAGATGGCACACCCACACTACGATCCTCCGAACATCAGTGGATTTTATTGGTTTTACACACGAGAAGCGTTACCCGCACCATCAGAAGGTGATTTTGCCAAGGTTTAGCAGCCAACTGCTCACTGTGAGAGACCCAATCTGTGAGTTGCCTAAGTCATGCGCCTCCAAGACTGTTCGTGCAGGATCCGCGAAGGCCGGCTGAATCATGCGCCTCAGATCTCACCAAGAGCAGGGCCCATGTACAAACAATTCTGAGTTGGTGCAGCGTTTCCGACGGGCATGATCTATGCCAGATTGGTTCGTGACTTGGGTGTGGCGCATCAGCTTTGGCATGTGGACATTGGGTGAGATCCACATCCAGCATTGCAAGAAGGGCCTTTCATTATATTATGAGTCACTGAGACTGTTGCTGGTAGTTTCTTGTTAGTTTGGGTAGGGGCTCATGGTTCAATTCCAAATTCATATCTGTGACATGTGGCCGGCGCTTTTGTCCCCCTGTTTGTGAGTACACTGCCAGAACTTAATGCTGTAGCCCCAGTCATTTGCGCACACACACCTTACACATATATAAATATATAATAAATACATATATATATATATGTATATATATAATCATAGGTGTACATCTAGTCCTTTCCCGCAAGTGATAGTCTGCTCCACAATAAAGAACGCTTCGCGCTGAAGCATTTGTTCATATTTGGGGGTCAGTACTAGGGGGAAGAGGATTACACATCGCATATATATATATATATATATATACACATATATATATATATATATATACACATGTATATATATATATATACACATACAGATACATATATATATATATATACACATGGAACAACTTGAAATGGAACCACCTCAAAAGTGGCTGGTGGACATGACTCCCCACCTAACCGATGTCCACCAACGGTTCACTCAAGTTACATTCACACCCAAATATATACACATAGGCTATACATATATGTGTATATGTAGATAGATGTATAAAGATATAATATGTATAAGCATGCATCCCAATCATGTGTTTCCTGCCTGCTTCCGCTTTGGGGTTGCCAGGCGCCAGCGGCTGCAGGTTCGGGGGGGGGGGTGGGGGGGTCGGGGGTGGGGCGCGGGTCTTTGGCTTTCGGTGGCACGCTTCAGCAACCCAGCTGCAGGGATTCTCTTTCAAGCGGGACACCCATTCGCACCTTTCCAGAACAAAGGTGGGGCTAACATCCGGTAGACGTCCCTGTAGTTAGTTTCTATGGCACGCCTATCTCAACGGTGAACAAGTCAGGCCTTGAAGTGGCAAGCGTGGACCTGCGTTTTCTCAGTTGGTGGGCAAGTTTTGTTTTGTGTCTGCCGCTTTGCAGGTCAAGCCGCCGAGGAGGAAAGCTATGAGGCAGCGTTGACCTGTTTCTAAGAGAGCTGAATTGAAGACTTGTTATTTCACGACATCCGCAAGCTGACTGGTCCACTTCATGGACAATGGACATGCACACACAGGCCATTGTTCAAAGTCTTCGGCTGGATTCTTCCGTGGCCGTTTTGGCTGAAGCCACTTGGCAATCCAACTGCGGACTTCAAGATCTCTTGGAACACCATGGCCATCTTCATTGCCTTTCTGACCGGCCTTGCGACTGCAGTGTTTGGTGAGGAATCCTGTCTGGTTCAGCTTCAACACGGAGAAAAGTCTTCCAGTCCTGAAGAGTACAAAGCTCAGCTGGAAGGCGCAGTGAGGGATCTGATTTATGAACACTACCAGCGCGGGGCTAAATACGGTAGACATGATAGTAGACATGGTAGATATGGAGATGGAGATGTTTGCGGGCCGAAAATCCCGGGGCAGAAGATGTATTTTGCAGGGCCAGGGCGATGTAGTGTTGCCAGTGCCGACATGCAATACTTGGCGCATGATGGAACTATGAAGCGAGCAAGGAAGGGTGACATTATTGAGATGAATTGTGATGATGTCTATTGCCCCATTCCGGTGATTGCGGATTGCTACATGTCTCCAGGCATTTGCCAAAAGCATGAGTGGTGCTGGGTGAGGCAACATGAGAAGTGGGGTGCTTGGGCCATGGCACCACTGCCCAATGGTATTTACGGACACACTCCTGCAACGGACTATTGTGCCAAGTACCTGCCGGTATACCAGGAAAAGCTGGCAAATCTCACCAAAGAAAACGACATTTGGAGAATCAAAGAGCTGAACCGCTCATTGGAAATCCAATGCCCCAGCAGCGCTCAAGTGAACTTCAATGCTTGGCGCCCCATCCGCGGTCAGTGCGTGCCATACCGCAAGGAGCAGCAGAGCTGCTTTCAACAACAAGACCTGGCGCCAGCTTTCAAAGGTCCATTGGAACCACGGTACAAGTTGGATGAGAAGGGCTTTCCCATGGAGCGGCCTCTCGCCTGTGCACCCGACCTCACCTGCACAGCGCCCAACTTCAATGTGTTGCCCAGTACCTGCGTGCAGAAGCGGCCAAAGGATGTTTGCTTCTATGGTCCATGGTGGGATTCGAGTGACTGTCCTCGTGATCAGATGAAGGCACCTGGATTGAGCCTCGATCTCACCTTGCAAGCCCTGGTTTCAGCGGCACTTCTCTATCCTGGGGAGATTGCCTCCATGGGAACCTGTGCTTATTGGGACCGCACCACTGAGTTGGGCAAATCCGTGCTGCGAGTGCGCGCACAGGTATACCAGATTGCAGTAGAGCTCTGGCCGCACCTGGTGCTTAAGCAAGGACCACCCAGTCTAGAGGAGCTCTCAGAAATGCTGCCAGATCCTTTCGAGTACTTGGTGAAGGAGAAGCACATGAGTTATCGAGAAGCCTCGAAGGCATGTGTCAAACTGGCGAAAGACAAAACTTCCAAGGTGGCCGAGTTGTTGGCGGAGGCTTCAATTTTGTCCGCGCAGCCCAACAAGGTGTGGAGTTTGGTCCATTTCTTCACTTTCAATCTGATTCTCACCTGTTCAAAGTGCCACTTTTGACTTTTTGACGCTTGTTAGCATTGCTACTACGCAAACTGTTAGACTTTTTATTTGTCACTGGCTTTTGGAGAGCTGAGGATTGATTTACAAATCACGCAGGACAAGGCTTTGGCATCACAGGCATTGGCAACTCTCTTGGCTCAGAATTTTTGGTGCAACGACTGCCGCAGCTTCTTTGAGGTGGGTGTCATCGAGCAGTTCGGGCTCCCACCGTTGTCTGGGGGATTGGAGATCGCGCATTGGTGGCACCACGCGCACAATGTGGCCTCGGAACATGTGGCCACCACGCGTGCGGGACACCCTTGGATACATCAGCTGGATGCCCTGCCGAAGTATCAAAATCCCTTTTATATGTCTTGGGAGGATGCCTATGACATGTGGCGCGTCCCTTTGTCTGATCTGGACAAGTAGATTTAAGACGTCGGGGGAGTGGTCTTGAAGGCTCCAGTGCAGACAAACCTTGGGCCCAAGGTGGGACATTAGGTCCTCTTGTGACATCTCAAGAGACCAGGTCCAACTTTCCTGCAATGCCAGGCAATTCATATAATGTAAAGAAGTAGCTATAAGTCTATAAGTAGCTATAGCTAAGCTAAGCCCGCAGAACTCGCGGGCACATCCACAAAGAGAAACTTCGTCTTTTTTGCAGTCTGTTTCGTGGTTAGCGCAAGCGACACAAGCAGTTTATTGTGCACGAAGTGCCACATTCAACTGCCCGTTTGTGTGTGTGTGTGAGACAAACTCCTTCTCCCGCTTTGCCAGGAGAGCTATGAAGAGAGTGAGAAGGGCACGGCTCAGGCGGAGCGTTCTTTTTTGGCGAGCCTTTGGTCACGCGCAGCCTCCCACTCATTTTGAGTGATGGCCAGTGGCAAGAAATGCAATGACAATATGATTATACAGGCCGCTTGCTGCAAGCATGCACCATGCTCTAAAGAACCCCGATCAAGTGTTGACACAGACGAGGTGAAAAGCAACGCCAGGCGGTCTCATCAAGGGAATTTTTGATCCATGACTTGATCACTGTGAGGGTCGTGTATGGTTTTACCCTTCACATGACTCCACAAAACATGGCTGAACCGGAGGCGAAGGAGGCGAAACCTGAGAAGGAGAAGGAGCACCACTGCCAGGGAAGGCGGAAAGGCAATGAAAGGCATGAGCAAGCGCCTTGTACCCTGCTTTGTCGTAACCCCTCTGGACGGTTCGGTATGCATGTCAATATGCTCAAAGCTGATCTGAAAGGCAGGCTGCTCGCTCCAGGCAAAGCTTTTCGTTTTGAGAGTTTGAACTTCCGCCATTTTGTTTGGTGGAGCTGGCAGGAACCACAGTCCCGCGAGAAGGGG
>CAUJNA010000494.1:0-15000 GCA_963377175.1 Effrenium voratum | reverse complement strand
CACACAAGCACACAAGCACACAAGCACACAAGCACTCAAGCGCACAAGCACACAAGCACACAAGCACACAAACACACAAACACACAAACACACAAATACACAAACACACAAACACACAAACACACAAACACACAAACACACAAACACACAAACACACAAACACACAAACACACAAACACACAAGCACACAAAACACACAAACACATTTGTGTGTGTGCGCGCGTGCGCATGATGTGTGTTCGTGTGTGTGTGTGTGTGTGGGTGCGTGCGTGCGTGCGTGCGTGCCTGGGTGTGTGTGTGTGCCGGGGTGTCGGTGTGTCGGTGTGTCTGTGGGTTTCTGTTTGTATTTGGTTGATGTTGCCCTTTCTGGAGTTGGTGAAATTATCCATGATAAGGATAAGGACGCCAATGTTGAGGTTTCCCCTATTGAGAGAGACAAATGCCAAGCCCACTTGAGGGACCTCAATAGCGAACGCACGGAGGACAGCGAAGGCAGTGCAAGCAGCCAAAAGCGCTCGCGCAGCCAGAAGCGCCCACTGTCCAGCAGGCCGGAACGTGGAAGGGACCATGTGAGCTGATCAAACTACAGGTGATTGGTGGTTTGGGGAGGAGGGGAGGGCGGACCACACAACGCATGTCCAAAAGGCAGCTGGCCGAACCAATTTGCAAAAGGTACCCCTGGACCTTTGCACTTGGGAAGGCCATGATCATGGCCGACATTAGGAGTGTTTGGCCATGGCACATGTTCAGATAATTAATTAATCATTTGAGATCAATATTTTCCCGGCAGAAGCTCCAAATCAGGTTTTTTCTACCGTTGTTGCTTATACATTGCACGTGTTTGTTTTGACAGATGTCGCAAGATCAGCTACATATTTGGCACAACACTCCCCTTCTTCTGGCGAGTTGGTCTAGTTGGCGAAGTCAAAATGCTCGGATGTCTGGAAGTTCAAGAAGGCCTGTCAAGTTTGCAACAGCAAAATCGCTTCATTGCGATGTTGTTCTGGGCCTGGAATGCTTTCTAGTTTCCGGTGAAGCACCAGTCGCCGGCCTTATACGTGGCCGACAGCATGCTGAGTTGCCCAAATCCGACCTTTTCACATGTTCCGTCCTTTCGGAGTCCTTGTTAAAAGGTCTCATCTTTTTGTCAAGGGCTTTGGGCAACAGAGTCATGGCCTTTGCCCTTTGGCCCGAAAATTCAAAAAGTCAGCCTTGGAACAGTTTACCCAGAACTTATTTGTCAGTGGCAGTTCAAAAGACCAGCCCGGGCCTTGAAGTGTCCGGCTCTTTGGGAGCTTTATTTTTGCCGGAACCCCAACACATGTTTTCTTACCTGAAGATCCCCCCTGTGGTACCCTAACACATTTTCCAACTCAACTCCCCCCTTGGTGTGATCCCTCCCTATGGTACCCCAACACATTTTTCCACTAAACTCCCCCCTTGGTGCTTTGGTGAAAGTGAGTTTCCCTTGGCAAAGTGAGCGTCCAAAGTGACGCTCATGCGGGGGGATATCAGCATCGCTTGAGGTCTCGGCTGCGGCTGTGCTCGCGCAGCCGCCGCCGGAAGCCCTGCAAAGCTTCGGAAGCCGAAGTGAAGCCACGGGGTATTTGGGGGGGGGGGTGGAATTCACACAAGGAGCAAATTTGGGAAAACTAGATTAAAAGGAATATGGGTGTCCAGTTGGACATAGACAGATTCCACTGGTGGTGGTTTATCCACAGGTTTCAGGGTGGTTCTTATACCTGTTTTCAACACCCGGGGGATCATATTTCTAAGTGGTTGACTCAAGGATCCCCCAGCGAGTTTGTTGTGTGTGTGGGTGCGTGTGTGTGTGTGCGGAGTGGCAGAATACCCTGCCACCAACATCAGGCTTTCACTATTACCGCACGGGGACCAGGCGTCTTGCTGCTGACCTGGTCTAACAAAGCTAGGCAGCAAGACGGGATACCGGAGTTGGCCACTCCGGCGTACCTGCATTTCCGGGATGCCGTGATTCTGAAAGTCCTTTTGGCCCCCTTGGTTGCGGCGCTGTTTGTGCTTCTTGTTCTTTCGGGTAACGTGTTCGCTGCTAGACGGAAGCCAAGTGACTGTGAGCCGAAACTTATTCATGAAGAACCTTATCCAAGCCGAGACTGATCAGTTGTACTCGAAAGGATTAGCACCCTCCATCTGGAGTTTAAGTGTGTACACCCCATTCGTGGGGAATCCTCGGGTGTACCCATTGTGTGACCCCGGGCCGGCTCTGTCGGAAAATTTGACCTCAACGTGCTTATCATAGAACAGCGGAATTTCACATTTAACCAGGAACGAGGTTTCACTAAAGGGAAGACAGCCGCCAGATCATAGCTAAGTCTCACAATTGCTGCTGTTGGCTGCATGGCCGCGTGTTGATCTGTGCTTGGCTTGAACTTGCGTTGACTTGCATCTTGTCGGATTCGATTCTCTCAAGATTGAGGTGTTGCGGTTTTGAGTTTGTTGTGCCACCATGTCTCGACGGGATGATCGTGACAGATCCAGAACTCGGCGCAGACGGGATCGGAGTCCTTCCCCTCAGTCTCGCAAAGCACGCCGACGTGAACACAATGACAATCAGGTCTCGGAGGGCATGGATTGGAACAACTTGGTATCCTGGCAACACAATTCGGGCTACAACTCCAACAGCAATTTTCCGGTGATGCCAAGCAATTATCAATCGATTCCAAACCCTACACAGCAGTTCCATCATTCACCGGTCAACTACATGATGCCGGTTCCTCCAGAGCCCACGCCAGCGAAGTTCATGACGCCCGTGATGCCACCACCGGTTACTTCTTCCCAAGCTTCACCATCGCCTGGACACCTAGCTGCGCCACCAGTTCGACCTCAGAAAGCCTGGCTTACTCCACCGGTTGACTGGACACCTGGAGATGGCGTGCTAGACATCAACCAGCTCTACTCCTTTAGCCTGCCCATGACGGTTGCCAACACCCGCACAACAACCTACGTGACATGTCTGGCATGGACATCCGAGACGTTCGCCTGGTTCAGGTCATTCACGGGGGCATCACCAACTGGCTACTCCGACCATTTGCTCACGGCAGATTCGTGACGTGGGAAGGCTTTCGCACTCGCACCGAGGCCTTGCTTTGGAGTACCTGTTCCAAACTACTACGACGATCACAGTCGATCAACCTGCTTACTTTGGAAAAGGACCTTGCCAGCTCACTGGGGCTCAACCTTGACGACTTCAACCAGCGTATCAAGGTTCATGACCATTTGGCCAACTTGGTGCTTCAGTTTCTTCAGCAACACCACGCCACTCTCACGCCCTCTACCCAAACGGATGACATGGTCAAGAAGTTCAATGATCTAAATCGAGCTCATGAGTTGCTCCAGGCTCAGTATTCGGCATCGTTACGCGCTTCGACTTCCCCTACGGTGCCAACCCAGAATGATGATGCAGAGTTGGCTACGCCACCACCGGCCAATGACACACAATCTTCGTCACCGACCAGCTCCCTACCTACGGTCAGTGCAGCGGCCCTTGATGGCAAGTCGTTTGATGGCGCAGTGCAACCCCGAATCATTCAGTCTCTTCACGGACTTTCTTCACCGCCTTCCAAGCCGGCGGCGTCACAATTGCTCACCATGCACAGCACGCCAGATGACGTCATCAAGTACTACACATGGACTAGTGATCAGCCACGCTTGTATCTCAAGCAATCGCCCACTACCACTACTTTGGCGCCATTGATCAAGTGGGCCAATCACCCATCCCGTCTCAACGGCAACAAGTCCTTGGAATCCATGTCGACCCAGCTCTTTCAGGCGCGTCAACGGATGCCAAAAGGAGACGCACCTACGTTTGCGGCGATGGCGGCTCTGTGGGGACTGGAGCCTGGCTACCTCACCAAGCTCACTGACAAGGCGCTGTGTCACCTCATCGTGACTGCCCGCTTACTCACAGGGTGAGCAGTTCCCTTCGTTCACTTATGAGCCCGGAGTGGCAGCTGTGTCACGATTGATGAAAGGTTCAAAACTTGTCCGTCCTCTTCTTGCTCTGCACTTGTTTGATGATGCGCTTGTCTTTGCTTGCGTTGTCAATTGCTTGGTGTTCATTGCCGCTTGCATTCCTGTCGCCGCCACATTGTAGATTTCATTGGTTGCATGTTCACTATGTTGGCTGAGCTTCGCCGCTGTGGAATCTATGATGATGTTGCACAATGGCATTCCTTAGATACCTTTCTGCACTCGTTGACAATGTTCTCTACGTGCTGGCAATACTGCTTTCCTGGACTTCCACCACCGTCGATACCAATGGATGAATATGAGTCAGTTGAGCGACTACCTTGGCTGGGCCTTATTCTGGAAGTACTAGTTGTGGTTCGGATCGCACTTCAGATTCCGATTCACTCCATGTCGCAGTCTTATCACACTGTGGCCAACAGGTATGAACTTCACAGGTGCCGGTGCACGGCCTATTTATTGATCAGTTTCTTGCAGCGTCTCATTTCTCAAGATTATGGGTATGTCCCGCCGTTTTTCGAGGTTCTTCACTTCTACAAGACGTCTCTGTTGTGTGAAATCATGCATTCCACTTTTGCGGACACAAGACACCTTCGCTCACTACGGACACGTTTCCCGGACTGACTTCATTCAAGATCCAGGTCACCATCAACAACCATGCGTCTACATCAGACTTTCTCCATGGCACACTCCATACTACGTTGGTGCAACTGATCAGGATGTTCTTCGACGAGAACACTCACGCAGTCGCAAATTTCTACAACTACTTCGGGGACGCCATGCCTTCTTCGAACCTGCACTTCACTACTGGAAGCGATCCAACACTTACTGGCTTTTCTGTGCCATTCCGGTTGAGATCAAACTTCCCATTTCCTCGGTTTGAGTGGCAATACTTGCTACGTCCGCATTTGAATGCACCCTGGACACATAGACTTCTTCGAAAGATTGGCTTCCGTGAGCATCTGGTTGACTTTCGGCGTCATTCGTTGTCATCTCCCACCTCACTCGGGCTACACAAACGTTTTCGACGACGACTACATCCAGATCTTCAACGGCAATTACGACCTGAAATGTTGGATGACATTCAAGCGCATTACTCCACTCTTTATCAGCTGGGATCCAACACAGGTGCGTCGTTGCAGGCTATGCGAGACTTACTGTCGGCGGCTTTTCCACCTACTCAGCTCTACTACTTCCTACGACTCTCCGTCTTCGTCAACGAGCCTTTTCGTTCTAAGGCACAGAAGCTCCTCACCCAGGTAATGCGCAAACGACAACTCCAATCACCAAGCACTTTGACACAACTACTTCTCCCACCTCTACATGTACGGAATTGGAAAGCTCAGCTTGGCACATGGTTACAACGTTGGGTTGCTTCGCATCGTGACTTGTTCCCCTCCCTATTTCTTCCAAAGATCCGGGTGGTGGAAACTCGCAGTGCTACTTTGGGGGACAGGATCTACAACTACCGCACATGGCAACGCAGGTGGACTCCTGACATATCTTTTCCGTGTCGCTGTTCAGACATTGATGATCACCTCCTACACCGTGCGCATGAACATGTAGTAATGGTAGATGAGTTCTCACGCATCAATGCAGACATCGACATTGACATCATGACCGCGTCCATGAAGGATCAATATTTTGGCGATGTTGACATGCTGCATCAGCGTTTTTGCCACACAGCTTCGCAAACTAGCTCGTCGGTGGCATGTACATGGATCCAGTCTCCTTACTGCCTGTTTTGACTCAGTTGATTGATGCCCATCGCTCCAACCTTCATGATCGTGCTCACTGGACATCCGAATCACTACAGCGCACCGTGGTTTCTCTGTCCTCGTGGGTTGTAATTCCTGCGGATCATTTTCCCTCTCGTGCACATGTGATTTGTCCTTCGTTGTTTGCCATACTGATGCACAAGACCTTTTGCTCGGGAGTCTTTTCGCTGTGTCGTGAATCTGCAGCATCCTTTCGCTCAGAAGTGGTCACTACGATACCTTCTCTCCTACATCAGCGCTACGCGTGGGGACTTCGACTCCAAGCACCGTTGCCTACAGCCCACATCCTTCCCCAAGCCGACCAAGGACTGGCAGAAAGCAAGACCGATCATTTCTTTCTTTCGCACGTGGGCAGCACCCTTCCTCACACTCTTCGGCGCCCTCATTTTTGAACTTACCAAAGTCACCTTTCCTGACATACCAGGTCAGCTTTCGGTTCAGGAGCTTGTCCAACAGCTTTGGGACGCGCTGTCAAAGGCAGATCCCGCCGAATACATCCACCTGGTGTCTCAGGACCTTTCCGGTTTCTTCACATCCATTCCCACGGAGCGTTTCCATCAGGCAGTACAGGTGCTTCTTCATCGTTATGACCAAGTAGTTGGCCTCCGCCGATCCTCACAATGGTCGGTGTACGAATTGAAGTCAGATCATCGACGCCGCATGTTCAAAGGAAAATGGCGCCGTCAAACTAAGGTTCCTCGAACCTTTCGTGAACAAGATCTTCGATGCCTCCTTGACTTTGTCATTGATAACAGTCACTTCGAGATCAATGGCTATTTGTTCCGGCAAGAACGTGGAGTCGCTATGGGATCACCTGCAGCACCCCCTCTCTGCAATCTGGTTGCCACGGTGGAGGACTTCTTCTGGCACCAAACAATGTGCTCTCTACGTTTTCGCATGCCCGATGTCGGGGTGATCTGGCACGAGCGTTATGTCGACAATCGCTTCATCCTGCTACGTGATTCTGCCCCGCAATCACCGGTGCTCAGGAATTTTCTTTCCCTGGAATTTTATCGACCACCTGTGATGCTTGAGTTTCAGAATGATGACGAAGTGCTGGGTTACTCCAGGACTATTACACCACAACTACCTGATCATCCCTCTCAAATTAAAGGGATTCGGAGTGCCAATGATCAGATGTTTACTTACTCTTCGTGGTCTTCTCGCTCGTGGCTCATTATACGTGGTGCACAACCTGCAGTTCAGCAACAACTTGGACTTGACGCTCTCAAACGCCTTTATGAAGCCAAAGGTTTCGATCCGCATCTCCTTCGTGATGTTCGGCGACGACTCGAGACAAAATCTGCATGCTGCCTTGTTGCTGTGTTGCTTGTGGTGTTCACTTGTGATTGCTTGTCGGAGCGTTTTGTTGTGTCATTCATGTATCTGCATGCAGTCGGCTCGGAGGTGTTGGCCCTTGCATGGCGGCGCCCCTTATTGGAACATGGCGGCGGAGTATGTCGTTAGCAGCCTACTACGCCCAGACGGCACGGTCCAAACCACGAGCCAAGTGACGCTGGATCACCTTCCAAACTTCATCAATGGCAATGAGATGCAGCTCTTTGTCCAGACACACGGCCTTGTACATCAGCACAATGTGCAGGCGCACAGCTCTTCACGTGATGTTCCAGCACTTAGCTCATCCAGCAACGTTAGAGCGGTGCGCAATCATGCAATCGGGAGGCGCTCCCGTCGGCGCTCCCGGGTCAAGCTCACACCGGGACCACAAGGGATGTCTGAGGATGAAGAGGACTGGGGAGAATGGAAAGGCGATGGTCGTCGCGCTCATGATGATCAGAGGAGACCTCGATCGCCGACACTGCCGCCTGCTCACCTCAGGGTACCCGTGAACCAGATTGAGTTGCTTCATCTCCCTGTTCGCCAACAAGTGGGCAGCCATCGTTTCACGCTCCGCACTGGCTGCCGGATCGAGGAAATTGCCATCCTGATTGATGGTGTTCTTTACTACACGTTGCCCTGCATTGCCACCTTAGTGTTTCCTGAACCTGACAAGTAGAAGAAATCTTGGGAGACGGTCTACAGGAGCCTCATGCCGCATCGAAGATGAGCAGCGGGTGAAGTCCGTCTCAGAACTCCCATTTTCTCCGTTGCCCCATGGCAACCCAGGCCCCTGGACGGCGCATGTAGTCAAGGAGATTTCCAGCCAATTCCAGATCTCCCCGGAGTCCCTGCCGCCACAACTCATTGTTCAGCTTGGCATCTGCGAAGAGGGCTGGCCCTATATTCGCAAGACCACACGGACGTATCACCAGTTCTTGCCCGACAAGAAGAACGCCCGGAAGAACCTCTTCGGGATGCTTTTCTCGTTCGTGCCTCGTCGATTGCTACCTGATAAGCATCGCACACAGTCGAACTCGACGTTTTTCTGGGCCCATAATACCAATATGCATGCTGCCATCAACATTCTGCGAGATGAGGAGCTTATCAAACCTTCAAAATGGCAGGAGCAGCCTCTTCCCAATCGCGACTACACAAACTGGAATGAAGTGTGGTTGCCTCCGATGGGCTTCTACTGCAGAGGCAGCCTTCAGTCTCATGAAGCGGCGGTCAAGGCAGCAGCCCAGTTCGCGGGAGTGCACACTGACCGCCCCATATGCATCGGTGGATCTGCAAGACTCCGCCAACCTCATTGCACTACACCCCGAGGCGGCACGTACGCCGACATTGCTGCTTCCCACTACTATGATTGCATTCATGCCAAAGATGGCAGGTGGAAACTCCGCTCATCGATTGCGGTTCCCAGCTACGTGGGAATGTTCTGGTGAATGACTTCGGCAATGCAGTCCGGCACCTCCTTTTGCACTGGCCCACCGTGGTTTGTGTCCAGGTTTTCGTGGTATCCATCATGACGCTCCTCTTCCGAAAAAAGCGTGTGGTGTTGCTGCATGATTGTGTATTGGCGCTGCTTGTTGCATGTTTGTTGCATTGCTTGCTGCCTCCGCAGTTTGAGTTGTCCACTGATTGAAACACCCTTCCTTTCCAGCCATATTCTACACTGGAATGGATCATGGTGACCTTTTACGAGAATGCCGGCTTATGCTGCGCGCCATCTCGTCGCAGCTCAGTATTCTTGTGGCTGGACTACAACGTCTCGAAGGTCAGCAACGGCATCCACAGCCGCCACCTCCACCACCAGCACCTGACGGGCAATCGCCGCTGCCACCCCCACCAACATCGGCACCTCCGTCCGTGCCGGCCACATCGGTCCGACCAACTTATCCAACGGTGCCAATCACTCTTGTGGCCACCTCAGACAACCGGATGGAACCAGCCGGTCATGTTCATCCGGTGAGTGTCAGCACTTCCCGAGAACGCAGACGGAGAAGAAGATCCCGACACCGGGACCCTCATCGGCGTCGGTCACGCAGCCGCAGCCATCACAGGCGTCCTCTTGGCCGCCCTGCCCACAGGTTCCACGTCTAACCATCGCACTTTCATGCCAAAGCCCCCACCACAGTCAAGGCCATGCCGGCGTGCCGACCATCTGGTCTTTCATATGACCGTTGACGGACAACCAGCGGCAAAAGGTCCTCAGCACACCGATGTACACCAGTCTTGCTAACATGAGTTTTATGCTGTTCCGCAGCCTTTCTTGCTTGGATTGTCCTTGCAGTGATTTCATTTGCCATGCAGTTGTCAGTAGAGTTCGTGAACAACCTGGTGGCGGTACTCAATGTCCTCGCATCACAAGTAGCGACTGCCCTGGACACCCTGAACTTTGCCCTGGCAACCGAGCGAAACCAGCAGTCCGACACCCGAGTGTCCCCCAGGGCCCCACGGAATTCCAGGCATGGACGGCGCCCTCGCATCATCACAGAGCGCATCTCGTCCGATCGGTCTCGCACTCCTACTTGAATCCGAACCCGGCCTGTGGATACTTCCTCCACCTGGTATATACCTGCCCTATCCCCGCCTCGTGCGGCACATCGGGATGCCACTGACAGCACTTCTGGTCGCCGTCCGGAGACAATGTTGGATCGGTTACCTCTTGCTCCCCTACCCCCTCGCAGCGGTCGTGAACCAGGACAGACATCGCCTACCACACCTGATTCGGATTCGGATGGTTCAGTTCGTCCACATCCAGGTGCTTCATCGTTCCGTCCATCTCCCACGGTGGTTCATGGACCTCGGGAACTTCTACAAGAATTCACAATGCACATCTTGAACCGTTCACGGCATGGACACAGGGTGAGCTAGATGAGATGGTCAGACGGAAAAAGGACAAGGATTCCAGGCCCACCTACAAAACCATTGCCCGTTTCCTTCAGAAGCCCACAGAGGAAGTCAAGCAAGCCTGGAAGGTCTACCAGCAGCTTGAGGCTCGCGCTTAGGGCACTTTGCATCGAAAGAACGAAAGACTACCGGAAGGTGGCAGTGCATTCCGTGAGCGTTGCACGTTGACGAGATGGTTTGAATTGCAGACATGGTAGATCGCATGATTCTTTTCTCGCTTGCTTGCATGACATGGCTGGCATACTTTGCAGTGAAGACTTGAAGGACATTCATGACATTTCTGACATTGAGGGCATTGTTGGTTGTCATGGAAGTTGTTGATGACTTGGATATCATGCATGGCAGAGCTGCTCAAATCATGTTGGAGCAAGATGTGCACTTGGACCCATGGAGCGCAGCCGACGTGGTTACAGTTTCACGGGCCTGGTACATTGCTTGACAGACCAGTTCGATTGACTGCTTCACCTCCACCCCCGCCACGGTTTCCAATACTTCTTCCACCTCCACCTCCTCCACCGCCACCACCACCGGTCATTCTTCACCCACAGTTTATGCCCTCATTGCGAGCCTCCTCGAGCCCCTCTCCTCGAGGAGAGTCATGCCCGGCCACCATGAAATCGCAGCGCACACGCCGCTCGATACGCAGCGCTGACCAGTTCCGTGATGATGATCTACGCAGTCTCACGCGTTCTCCAAAACGCTCTCGAACAACATCCGCTTCTGCCATGCGGAGATCTCGGCGACCCTTCACTGTGTTCCCTTCAAAACGAGCCACTCGTCCATCACTGTCTTCATCGACAAGTTGCAAGCATTACTGTCATGCTTTTCTACATCATGGACGGAAGTGTCTTTCTCCCTGTGCTCGTCGCCGACCAGGACATTACCGTTGCAGGTGTGTGCGGCATCAGCGGCGGTGAATCATAGTTGTCGTATACTACAGACCTTGTTGATTCGTCCCGCCTTCAGATTGAAAAGTTGCCTTGCATTGCGTTGCTCAACACATTCACATTGCGTCAGGGTTGCCATGGCATGAGTGTTTCGCCGCAGATCCCTTGGCTTTGCGATTTCTTTCAACAGCCCTGTGACGACCCATTTTGCTATCATGTACCCGCACTATTTTGAGTACCACATCGAGAGAGGCGTGGAGTGGATTCGAATTTACACACCGGGCCCGTGGCAACCTGTGGCCACAGCTACTCTGGGACGTGCCCCGGACTACGCTTCCACGTATCGGGAGTGGCGCAAGTCATATCACTTTGACGTGTACTTGCCCGCAGACAGCGCCGGGGGGACAGCTGCGGACCCCAATGTCATGCCCATATCGTATGTGTCATACCACGTGTGGGAGTACCGAGACTGGAACACACGAGGTTATCAACGCCTTGGCATTCCACTACCAGCCATTGGATCGGCGGAGCTCGTGAATGAAGAAATTACTTCCTCGTCGGAGTCTTCAGTTCCGGATGGGGCGTGGCGGGAACCTTCTCCCCCACCATTCTATGATCCTTGGAACGAATCGGATTGATGCTTGAGCAACATGTCGGTTAAAACGATGCGATTGTGCCTGATTTGATTGCTGCATCAACTTGGGTTGTCTTGACTTGTGTTGTGCTTTCCTTCTCCATGTTTTCGCCGCTCCCTTTTGCCTCAAAGCGGCTTATCTGGTTGGTATGTTCAATTCTTCAATATGTGGCACTGCAAGATGGACCCTACCACGCTATTTTGAGTACGACATCGTCAATGGCCCTGCGAGCACAAGCGTTGAATGGATTCGGGTCTATGTACCTGGTCCGCGGCAACCAGTCGCCGAATCCACCTTGGGACCGGCCCCGGATGACACAACCACCTATCGGGAATGTCGCAAGTTCTACCACTTCGACGTGTATTGGCCTAGTGACAGCACGAGAGGCACCACTATGGGCTCTGTTTCCCAGCCGGTCTCATATGCATCCTTTTACACATGGCAGTATCGTGACTGGGTCACCAGAGGATATCAACGGCTCGGCCACCCGCGCCCCAACATTGCACGTCCAGTTTTCGCTTCGGGATCACCAGACCTCATGTACGCTGGGCTGTCCTCTTCGTCGGCATCCTCGAACTCTGATGGTGGCTGATGTTCGCCCTCGTCTTTCCAGGATATTCAATTTGATTGGGGCGAGTGACTTCGACACCTGAGCCGCGCCTTGCTACAAAAGTGTTTGCTTGCATGTTTGTTGTTGTGTCACATGTAGTGCTTGTAGTCTACAGCCGTACACCTCTCGATTTGGCATCAAGGGTTTGAGTTGTCATGCCGTGGCTGGAGTGGTGTCCGGATCCTCAACAACCAGATGCCCAATGGGTCAAGATTTTCATCCGGGATCATGGACTCCACAGGACGAACGTGATGATCCGCCTCCGGAGAGTGGAAGGAGTTCTATGTCCCAAATCCTGATCAAGAAGGCGGGCAGCCCAACAACAGCATTTGGCACAAAAGGGACTGGGCCACAGAGGGCTACCGGCGAGTTGCTGCCCCTCAAGCTGTTCACGACTTCGATTCGATGTCTTTTCCTGATCAAAATAGCGTGGCCACGCAATCACCGGCTTTGTGTATGTCACCGCAAATGTTGAATGCGATTCTTAGATCATCGGATGCTGCGGCTTTCTCCACTGAGGATCTCACTCGTCTTCAAGATGGGATCTCTCAGCAACTGGCGGATCGCGCGCGTCAAGCGTCCCATCAACACCAACCAGCACGTGCATCTCGTGGAGTTGCACCACCGGAGTCTATTGGGGTCTCTGATCCATATCTACCTACGACCCAACCATGCAGCTCCACCGCCAAGGAGAAGCCTATCTTCGAGCTAAATGATGAATAGACTGATGCGTGTTGAGCATGGCACAAAAGGGTGCTTTATCATGCTCGTGCTTTCTTGTGTGGTTGCTGGTTGTGCATGGTTGTACATGGTGACTGTTTCTTTGCTAGCTGGATCGGAACCCGCGGTACGCCCTGTCTCTCACTTCGGCATGGACATCGAGGATGCAAAGCAGCACCCATGGCTCGAATATTCAGTGTGGAAGGATCAGGAGCGGGTGCGGATCTATACTCCGGGACAACCTCAGCTGTGGCAACCAGAAGAAGCCGTACCTGACCTACCAGACAACTCGTATCGGGAGTGGAAGCGGGTAACTGATCCCATTGGTGGGACTGGTGAACACAGTCAGACGTGGACAATTCGCGACTGGCAGCATCAAGGATACCAACGCATTCTTTCTCGCTTTGCGTCCTTCTCCACACATCAAGCCCAGGATCTTTCACTTGTTGACGTGCAGAATTCGGACATAATCCGAGTCGAGGAAATGTTCACCTATGCCCCCCCTATTTCTGACGGTGATCGCTCGACTGCTTTGCAACTTCCTCCAGTCTTCTATGGCGACACCCGTAATGCTCATCGTGGTGATCTTTCGTTCCCGTCTTCTGAGCGGCTTCGGGCAGTTTCACGTTCCCCTCGCCGCTGTGGATATTTTGGCAAACGATAAAGATACGAAGTTGAGTATGTGATCTTCCGGCTGAAAAAGAGACTTCTCGCCCCTCACTGAGGGGCGTGTGTGTGCGGAGTGGCAGAATACCCTGCCACCAACATCAGGCTTTCACTATTACCGCAGGGGGACCAGGCGTCTTGCTGCTGACCTGGTCTAACAAAGCTAGGCAGCAAGACGGGATACCGGAGTTGGCCACTCCGGCGTACCTGCATTTCCGGGATGCCGTGATTCTGAAAGTCCTTCTGGCCCCCTTGGTTGCGGCGCTGTTTGTGCTTCTTGTTCTTTCGGGTAACGTGTTCGCTGCTAGACGGAAGCCAAGTGACTGTGAGCCGAAACTTATTCATGAAGAACCTTATCCAAGCCGAGACTGACCAGTTGTACTCGAAAGGATTAGCACCCTCCATCTGGAGTTTAAGTGTGTGTGTGTGTGTCTGTGTGTGTGTGTGTCTGTGTGTGTGTGTGTGTCTGTGTGTGTGTGTCTGTGTGTGTGTGTCCGTGTGTGTGTGTGTCTGTGTCTGTGTCTGTGTCTGTGTCTGTGTCTGTGTCTGTGTCTGTGTCTGTGTCTGTGTCTGTGTCTCTGTGTGTCTCTGTGTGTGTCTCTGTGTCTGTCTCTGTGTCTGTCTCTGTGTCTGTCTCTGTGTCTCTGTGTCTCTGTGTCTCTGTGTCTTTGTGTCTCTGTGTCTCTGTGTCTCTGTGTCTGAGTCTGTGTTTGTGTCTGTGTCTGTGTCTGTGTCTGTGTCTGTGTCTGTGTCTGTGTCTGTGTCTGTGCGTGTGTCTGTGTCTGTGTCTGTGTGTGTGTGTGTGTCTGTGTCTGTCTGTGTGTGTGTCTGTGTCTGTGTCCGTGTCTGTGTCTGTGTCTGTGTGTGTGTGTCTGTGTCTGTGTGTGTGTCTGTGTCTGTGTCTGTGTGTATGTGTGTCTGTGTGTGTGTGTGTCTGTGTGTGTGTGTTTGTGTGTGTGTTTGTGTGTGTTTGTGTGTGTTTGTGTGTGTTTGTGTGTGTTTGTGTGTGTGTTTGTGTGTTTGTGTGTGTGTGTTTGTGTGTTTTTGTTTGTTTGTTTGTTTGTTTGTTTGTTTGTTTGTGTGTGTGTGTGTGTGTGTGTGTGTGTGTGTGTGTGTGTGTGTGTGTGTGTGTGTGTGTGTGTCTGTGTCTGTGTCTGTGTCTGTGTCTGTGTCTGTGTCTGTGTCTGTGTCTGTGTCTGTGTCTGTGTCTGTGTCTGTGTCTGTGTCTGTGCCTGTGTCTGTGTCTGTGTCTGTGTCTGTGTCTGTGTCTGTGTCTGTGTCTGTGTCTGTGTCTGTGTCTGTGTCTGTGTCTGTGTCTGTGTCTGTGTCTGTGTCTGTGTCTGTGTCTGTGTCTGTGTCAGTGTCTGTGTCTGAGTCTGTGTCTGTGTCTGTGTCTGTGTCTGTGTCTGTGTCTGTGTCTGTGTCTGTGTCTGTGTCTGTGTCTG
>CAUJNA010000493.1:130000-216477 GCA_963377175.1 Effrenium voratum | reverse complement strand
ATGTGCTGATGAGCAGGTTTTACACGGTGCTTTGCTGGTTGGTTTCGGCAATTTCTGGATCAAGGGTTGCAGCGCAACCAGTGTTTGCGCATTTTTGCACCTACCTTTTCAATTTCCAGGTTCTGCCGGAACCGTTGCCCCTTCTGAAGGGTTTGCCGTTGTGCTGCGGGCCACGGGTCAGTGGGGCGCTGCACGGCGCCAGGACCTGAGGCTCATATACACCCTCGGCGATGCGGACAAGTGGATCAGGTCCGTGGCCTGGGCGCCCGACGGCCGCCTCGCGGCGGGGGGTTATGACGCAAAAGTCCGAGTTTATGACAAGGCGGGCTTGGGAGGGCTCGGTGGCTGGTTTCTTTCGTATTGTGCCACGTCGCTGGTGCTGTCATGTCTTCCTAGATGTGAAGAGCCTTGTTGCTGCTGGCCATTGACCGCTAGCAATCCCCTTCAAAATGAAACTGATTGCTACAGCGGACCCTGGGCTTAAAGGCAACGGATTTTGGACTGTCATGCAAACGCTGCAGTGCTGCGGTATTGGCCCCGAAGTTCCTAAAGGGGTCCGATGTGCTGATGAGCAGGTTTTACACGGTGCTTTGCTGGTTGGTTTCGGCAATTTCTGGATCAAGGGTTGCAGCGCAACCTGTGTTTGCGCATTTTTGCACCTACCTTTTCAATTTCCAGGTTCTGCCGGAACCGTTGCCCCTTCTGAAGGGTTTGCCGTTGCGCTGCGGGCCACGGGTCAGTGGGGCGCTGCACGGCGCCAGGACCTGAGGCTCACGCACACCCTCGGCGATGCGGACTATGAGATCTACTCCGTGGCCTGGGCGCCCGACGGCCGCCTCGCGGCGGGGGGTTATGACAAGAAAGCCCGAGTTTATGACGAGGCTCGAGGGGTCGCTGTGCGATCTTTTTCTGGTTGAATGTGCCCTGAGGCTGCCTCATTTGCCGACCATGTTTGAGGCCTATTTATAGTTCTCGAATTTTGGGATTTGGTTGGCCGTGGGTTCACTCACTAGAATCTTTTTCGCCCATCGCCTGCGTGCGCACGGACAATTTTGCTTCTTCCGCTTTCGTCCTGCTTGGGAATGCAAACTAATGCAGGTCATCAGTTTTCCGTAAACAAAGGTTCTGCCGACTTACAGCGCCGCTGTTGCCAAGCGTGGGATGCGTGGCCTGCGATCGCATTTAGTTCATTTGTTGGGTTTCGTTGGTTTTCAGCTGGAAAAATAGGAACAACGGCAAGTTGCTGTTGACATCAGTTGGCAGGAGCTGTACTACAACCCGCTGAAGCAAGGGTAATTTGAAAGACTGACATTGCATCGATTTCACAAAATTTCGCCTGCGGGGAGGACTGCCTCCCCCTTCAAATGTTGAAGAGGCAGTGGATTTGTTTGCAGAACATTCTGCAGCCATCGGATACAGCAATGAAACAAGGTTGTTGAGACGTCTCTGACGCTGCAGGCGAAACAACAGCTTGGCCAGCCAACTGGGGCTAGTGATCTGCCTGGACGGTTCGCTTCCACGCAAGGCATTGTCAAAAGCATGGAGGGCGCATGAGTTCATGAACGGTGCGTGTGGGAGTGCGTTTCGGAGTTCGTTTTGTTTTTTTGGGGGAGACTGTTCCAGGGGCCGCCCAGCTTTTCTCCAGTACGTTTTCACGCCTCTCTGCTAAATTCAAAAAGCCGATGGAAATTCAAAAAGCCGATTGGGAATAATCACCTTGAAGGCCGGCAAAGGCCTGCCAGCTGCCTTGCTGAGCTGAAGCGAGGTCCCTTCAAACAAGGGAAGAAGGGGTACTGTGGATGGTTACACAGTCCCTTCAAGCACCAGTTGGGATGGATGGAACCCTATGAATACTGGGATTAACCTAACCACCACTCCCAACTGGTGCGAAAGGATTTTGTCCACCCAGAGTAGGGCTGCAGAGGCGTTTCTGTTTGGTTCGCACCAAGGGCAACAGGCGCATGGCTGGTCTAAGGTGTCACTGCAGTGTAGGGCACAAATTGCGACTAGCATCCAACACTGGTGACCAATGAGAGTGGCGCTGGCTTGTCGCCTCCGTCTTGCCGGCTGGATTGAGGAGAGCGGGGAAAAATGAGCATGGCCAGTTTGCCACCCAACTCCCCGACCGATTCTGCCAGGTTGGCAACTGATGCCTGCCGGTCGATTCAGCATATTTGCGTGGTTGACATTGTGCCGGAGAGTTTCCGCTAGGCGTTGTTATGGAACCGTCCCGCCAAAGTACTTCTCAGGGGATAGGCCTGTCAAGCGCAAAGATGCAACAAAGCTTGAGACGACCCTGGTGTCATCCATCAGTCCCTCAACAACTGCTTCTCCAATTTCCAAAACCCCAAGTGCTGTCCAGAAAGCAGTTGAGGGGTGGATGGCGTCATCTTTGTCAGCCCTACGGCCCTACGCATACCCGCCCACCAGCCCACTTCGGCTCCCGGAAAGCAAAATCAGGCTGTGTAAACAATGGTTCCAAACGTGTTTCAACAGGTGCCCTAGCCTTAATTGCGTCAACTCCCTTCGCTGCCACAGGCCGTGTTGCCACAGCTGACTCCGGCAAGCGCGCGGAGCGAAGCGCAGGCGGAGGGTTTGGGTTCGGGCTGAGGGTCAAATAAGGGGCTGGTTTTCCAGACTGTCCCCAGAAAAAACCCAAAGGAATTCAACAGGTGAGGAAACCAAGATGAAATCAACGTCACGAGTGGGCCTGAAAGGGCGAGCTTCGCAGACTCTGTGGTGGATGTGCTGTGAGGGGGAGGGTTAGCGACAGGACATGGTTTCGATGCCTGGTAAGGGTCATTTTACTGGCCCCACAATTTCTCACTTTGCAACTGATGATTTGGGGTGGGGGCTTGGAAAGCCCGCCTTGTGTGGCCAAGGCAGGCAGAACATGAAACACTATTTTCACGCATTTGGGTTGGTGGGTGTCTCGATTTGAAGCGTTGGCCCTGTTGGGAGCCCAACTGGCACTCCAGTTTGCACCAGTTCGGCACCCCTGCTTCTGCCTCCTTGGAGTCATCGAGAGGCATTGGTTTGCGCTCTTGCGTGCTCGCTTACTTGCTCGCTTGCTCGCTCGCTTGCTCGCTGTTCGCTTGCTTGCTTGCTTGCTTGCTTGCTTGCTTGCTTGCTTGCTTGCTTGCTTGCTTGTTGTTTATCTAAGGCCGGTCGAATCTAGGGCTGATTCCTGATGTTTTTTTGAGTCAAGGCAGTCCCTGTGCAGTGGCTGTTTCCTTTCCAGGGGAACTGCGACCCCTGATTAATGCCAGCTTTTGAAAGAAGCAATCCCCCCTCTAGCGGGGAATCGCTCCATTTTATTGGCATCCCTCCGGCTGGCATTGTCCTCCGATTGAGTTCGAAATCACATTACCCTTTTTCCCACAATCATGACAGCTGACAAGAGGGTTTTGGAAGACTACCGTGTTTTGAAGAGCCCTCTGTTTTCTTCTATGATTGGAAAGAGGGTTATAACTCGTTTCTGCCCCAGTCTCTCACAGCGCCAGGTGGAAGAAGAGACATGCAACAACTCCAAGGCCGAGGCCAGTCACCTGCACAGGGTGATTGTCGCCTGTGCCGTGTTCATGAACCCAACTGTGGGAGTGTGTGGCGAGACATGCATGAAACCACCCAAGCAAATGCGTTCCAACATTTCTATGAACACAACGTGGGGTGCTTTTGCAATGAACCCTGAAACCAGCCACTGGAGGAGGCCCTGGTTTTGGCTCATTTGCGCAAGGCGCTGCAACACAAGTTGCCAGCGTGGAATAGGCGCCTTAGCTTGTTTTGTTTGGCCAACCGGGGTAAGATGTGGGTTTTTCAATGGCAAGGGTATGCAAGGGTGTTGCCAACTCCAGTTGAGTTTTGCCTGAAGACGCCTTGATTCATCCCCACCTCGCCCAATCAAAGTATTGTGTGTGTGCGACTGGTTGCTTTGTTACAGGTGGCTGCGCCCTACAGCAAGACATGTATTTCATTTGGGGGGGTGCCCTTTGCCAGCTGGGAGGGGCAAACTTCATTGTTGAAGCGCCCTTCTGTTGTTGTTGGGTGCCAAGCATGCATTGTTTCAGCAGGCAGGCATTCAAGAGAAAGCCCTCTCAGCCCTGAACTGGCAGATGATGCGCTGGGAGCGTGCGCGCGTGAGCCATGGCAAGCAACCTCCACCGGTGGTCTTTCCAGGGGATGGCTGGCCGTCCAAACATAAACATGCATGATCGAATGACGTGTCGCAGAGGTGCGGGTTGCGGCATGAGTCTCACTTTGCCATGGGTTGGATGTGCACTTGGTAAAAGCAAATGAAATCATAACACATCCATTTGTGGGAGAGGTTTCTCCAAGTAATTATCCTTTTTTGGGAAGGGTTTTCATGTTCACCATCGTCTTTTTTTGTTAGTATCACTTTGAGTGAAACGCGGAATTTCATGATTGCCCTTTGGCAAGGATGCATGTTTTGCATTTTAACTACCTCTGCGCGGTCATGAGGTTTCAGGGTGTGTCCCAACCATTGCATGGAACCGGGGGTACCAATCAAGACGGATCCTTCCCCACACATCTTCACAGGTTGTAGTGGGCCCACCTGGGAACAAAACAAGCTCGACTCATGCATGATGAAGTTGTTTTTTCAGGTTGGTGAGTTCTAGCAATGAGAGCCCAGGACTAAGCGCATTAGGTAGGGGGGGGTTCACGCCTGGAATTCTGTTTATAGAGGGCTAGCATGGAAATTGGTGACCCCCTCCCATCTTCAAGGTAGGGGGGTGCGTTAGCTTTGGTTCAAGGTGTGCGACCTCAGCCCTGACCTACGCTTGAACAAGTCAGGGGATGGCTTCCTGCAAAGTTCCAGGGAACTGAACAACAACATTTTTAAATATGCCTTTTTGAGGGTCTCCTTTTTGGGGCTCGTTTAAAGGGAACCAAAAGGACAGCCACCACTTTTGGGGTACCCCTGTTGTGACACACACACACACACACACCCATATTTTTAGAGGACTCTCCGTTTTAGGGACCCCTCTTCTTGGGTCACGTGTCAGTTTGCAGCGTTGTATGCTCTTCGAACAATTTGCCAAGTTTGTGCAGGGCAAGACCCTTCAATTTGCGGGTGCCTGCGGCTTGGGTGTGCCTGTGTGTGTGTGTGTGTGTTGTGTCTGTGTGTGTGTGTGTGTGTGTGTGTTTGTGCGTCTTTGTGTGTGTGTGTCTTGTAATGTGATGTAATGTAATGTGATGTAATGCGATGTGATGTGATGTAATGTACGTACGTATGTATGCATGTATTTGTTCGCATCTGTGCATTTGTGTTTGTGCGCACGTGTCCAGGGAAGCATGTTTTTTGTGAGACTTCCAGACTTTCCTGCGCTTGTGCTGCTCAAAGGGGCAGGTGCCCTTGGAGTCCCTTGGAGTCTCGCAGGCAAACACCCGTTGACGTGGGCTGGGCCCTTGGATTGCCAGGCCTCCCTCGACCAGAACATGCTGGACTTGGTGGACCCCTATAACAAAGGCGGGCAGTGCGTGCCAGATCTGGCCTGCGCGCTTGTCATTGTTTGTGATGACAAAAACCTCGCAAGGGGATTTTGCGACCTCCATGATGGAGAGTCCTGTCATAGGGGGCCCTTTGAATCGGGGGTCACGCCTCAGGTCGACGCCAATTTTGTCGAACGCAATTTGTGCAGGGCCTTTGTCGGGCCTTAAAAACGGGTTGAGCAAAAGATCCCGCCATTTTGTAGAGGCTACATGTCTCTTGTTTTTTCAGACTTGTATTCAGGGTCATGTTGAGAGATTATGCCTGGTTATGTCGCTTTGTAGTCGCGTTGTAGGCATGAGGTTTGGTTAGTGTGGCATGTTGTAGGGATAGAGCTTGTGTTTCATGCATGTTTCGTCAAAGGAAGTTTAACAAGAAACTTCCGTAGTACTGGAACTAAGTGAGCTAGCTGCTTTGACATATAGGTATGACAGGTAGCTAGCATGACAAATAGATAGCTTTGACATATAGCTAGCTTGACAGATAGATAGCTTTCCAATAGGCTAGCATGACAGATAGATAGCTTTGACATATAGCCAGCTTAACACATAGATAGCTTTCTCAAGTATCGATTTCGTGGCAGGCGCAGCACTTTCGCAAGCACTCTCTGCGAGCTGGGGGATGGCAAGATGCAGAAAACGTTGGCGCTGTGCGTGAATTGGGCTTCCGGACAGTGCGCAAACCACCTCGGCTGCGACGCCTGTACGGAGGCGGGTGCGGAACGGGTTCGGAACGGTCTCGGAGACGGGACCATTGGCACGGCCGCGCGAAGGTTTCGCAAGGTTTGAATTGCGTGGCAGGCGCAGCACTTTCGCAAGGTCAAGTGTAGATTTCGTGACAGGCGCAGCACTTTCGCAAGGTCAAGTATAGATTTCGTGGCAGGCGCAGCACTTTCGCAAGCACTCTCTGCGAGCTGGGGGATGGCAAGATGCAGAAAACGTTGGCGCTGTGCGTGAATTGGGCTTCCGGACAGTGCGCAAACCACCTCGGCTGCGACGCCTGTACGGAGGCGGTCTCGGAACGGTCTCGGAACGGTTCGGAACGGTCGGAACGGGTTCGGAGACGGGCCCATTGGCACGGCCGCGCGAAGGTTTCGCAAGGTTTGAATTGCGTGGCAGGCGCAGCACTTTCGCAAGGTCAAGTATAGATTTCGTGGCAGGCGCAGCACTTTGGCAAGCAGCACTTTCGCAAGGTCAAGTATCGATTTCGTGGCAGGCGCAGCACTTTCGCAAGCACTCTCTGCGAGCTGGGGGATGGCAAGATGCAGAAAACGTTGGCGCTGTGCGTGAATTGGGCTTCCGGACAGTGCGCAAACCACCTCGGCTGCGACGCCTGTACGGAGGCGGGTGCGGAACGGGTTCGGAACGGTCTCGGAGACGGGCCCATTGGCACGGCCGCGCGAAGGTTTCGCAAGGTTTGAATTGCGTGGCAGGCGCAGCACTTTCGCAAGGTCAAGTATAGATTTCGTGGCAGGCGCAGCACTTTCGCAAGGTCAAGTATCGATTTCGTGGCAGGCGCAGCACTTTCGCAAGGTGAAGTGTAGATTTCGTGGCAGGCGCAGCACTTTCCCAAGGTCAAGTGTAGATTTCGTGGCAGGCGCAGCACTTTCGCAAGGTCAAGTATAGATTTCGTGGCAGGCGCAGCACTTTCGCAAGGTCAAGTATAGATTTCGTGGCAGGCGCAGCACTTTCGCAAGGTCAAGTGCCAAATTCGTGGCAGGCGCAGCACTTTCGCAAGGTCAAGTACAAAATTCGTGGCAGGCGCATCACTTTCGCAAGGTCAAGTACAGAATTTGTGGCAGGTGCAGCACTTTCGCAAGGTCAAGTGCAAAATTCGTGGCACGCGCAGCACTTTCGCAAGGTCAAGTACAGATTTTGTGGCAGGCGCAGCACTTTAGCAAGGTCAAGCACAGATTTGGTGGCAGGCGCAGCATTTTTGCAAGGTCAACTTTCGCAGCCGGGGCTCGAAAATCGCAACTTTTAAGTACGAAAGTAGTACGCGAAGTCAACTTTCGCAGCTGGGGCTTGAAAATCGCAACTTTTAAGTACGAAAGTAGTGCGCAAAGTCCACTTTCGCAGCCGGGGCTTGAAAATCGCAACTTTTAAGTACGAAAGTAGTACGCAAAGTCCACTTTCGCAGCTGGGGCTCGAAAATCGCGACTTTTTAGTACGAAAGTAGTACGCGAAGTCCACTTTCGTAGCTGGGGCTCGAAAATCGCAACTTTTAACTACGAAAGTAGTACGTGAAGTCCAGTTTCGCAGCTGGGGCTCGAAAATCGCAACTTTTAAGTACGAAAGTAGTACGCGAAGTCAACTTTCGGGGATTGAACATCGCAACTTTTAAGTGCAGAGAAAGATGGGTAGATAGATAGATCAATAAACAGATATAGAGATAGCTAGAGAAATAGATAGAAAGAGATAGAGAAACAGAGATAGACAGAGATAGATAGATTTGTAGATAGATAGACAAATAACTAGCTAGATAGATAAAGAGATAGAGAGATAAATAAATAGAGAGGTAGATAGATAGATAGGAGATAGAGAGGTAGATAGATAGGTAGATCTATAGATAAATCGCAACTTTTAAGTACGAAAGTAGTACGCGAAGTCAACTTTCGCAGCTGGGGCTTGAAAATCGCAACTTTTAAGTACGAAAGTAGTGCGCAAAGTCCACTTTCGCAGCCGGGGCTTGAAAATCGCAACTTTTAAGTACGAAAGTAGTACGCAAAGTCCACTTTCGCAGCTGGGGCTCGAAAATCGCGACTTTTTAGTACGAAAGTAGTACGCGAAGTCCACTTTCGTAGCTGGGGCTCGAAAATCGCAACTTTTAACTACGAAAGTAGTACGTGAAGTCCAGTTTCGCAGCTGGGGCTCGAAAATCGCAACTTTTAAGTACGAAAGTAGTACGCGAAGTCAACTTTCGGGGATTGAACATCGCAACTTTTAAGTGCAGAGAAAGATGGGTAGATAGATAGATCAATAAACAGATATAGAGATAGCTAGAGAGATAGATAGAAAGAGAGAGAAAGAGACAGAGAAACAGAAAGAGAAAGAGAAAGAGAGAAAGAGAGAAAGAGAGAAAGAGAGAAAAAGAGAGAGAGAAAGAGAAGCAAGGGGCCAAGGACAGTTCTCCAAACTATAGTTGTTCACTGCTTTGAAACTTCCGCCCCCCGGCTCTGCCGGACCTTACTTGTATAACGTGGGCGCCCATGCGACTTGAAACATTGGTAGGGCCGGGTAGGGCTCAGAACAACGCGCCCACTACAAAATGAATTTTGGATTTGAAGCCGGCTCCAATGACAAAGATCTCTAGCTTCAAAATTACAGCATTTGTTTTGTGACCACTGGGGGAAAACAAGAAAGCTCGCCCGAACGCAGTCAGCTGCCCTCGTACCCCGTACCCCCTGCCATCGTAGACTCTTCAGCCGACCCCTAGTTCTATACTACAAAGGGCTGTTCCAACCCCACCTCCCAAATGCAAAGAGGGATGCCTTTTGTTGCTTAGTGAAGTACAGGAGTTTACTCCAGGCAAGGGATTTGTCATTAGCGTGGGTTTTTGCCTAGCCCGCTGACATCCCCCAACCAACTCTGTCCAAGTTGGCTAGCGTGCCGAGTTCCAAGACCATTTCAAGTAAGACTATTCCTGGCATCTTTCTGGAACCATTCAAGTGGTTGAGCCTCTATTTCGGCCAGGCCTATGCACTGCCAAGGCGTGGTGCGTTACGCGGATTCACGTGCGGCTGTGGGAGGCCTAGGTGCAGGGCAACCTAAGCCAGGGTCCGCATAATTAATGTTGGCGCTTGATTATGAGCGGCCACCCCGGCCTCCCCCCCAGCAGCAAGCTTAAGCCAAGATGTTTTGGGCACTTTCTGATACAAGGTCTTCGGGAGTTTTGCCTTTTCCCCTAACTATGTAGCAATTTTGACCTCACAGCCCCATTTGGGGGGCGAGGGGGTTCCTTCATATTATGTTTTTTACACAGCAAAACGTTCACTCCAAGCCCCAAGCTCCGAGCTAGTGGCTGGCCTGCCACATGGATCCGCTGCGAATTGCATTTGGTTTCTATCAGCTTTTCTCAGGAGATCTTGAGAGCTCGGCTTATGAATCCCCGGGGCCCGAAGCTGGCTCCCAATCTGCCGTTTTTTGGGGGACATTGAACTCACACAGGCCGCTGTTGAATTGGAAGTGCCATTGGTTACCCAGTCCAAATTTGGCAAATCCCATGTGCCATACGATCCTAGGCTCGGGTAGCTTGCTCTCGAGGTAGAGCTGCGTGATGTTGCCAGGGGTGTTAGGTACTGTTTAAACATCGCCCCAGCCCAAAAGGAAACTCTACATCCAACATGGGTGAAAAGATGATGTTTGACCCCCCGCCCAACGGAAATGTTGTCAAAAGGTGGTGTTTGACCTTGAGCCCGCAAGACATGTACTCAAAACGTTTGGCCCCCCAACCTCCAAACAAAATGTAGTCAAAAGGTGATACCCCAAGGCCCAAGCCAAGGGGCACAAGGGACACGTAAGCCGCTGAGGATTCACAGGGCGCCCAGCGACCATCTTAGAAAAGGTGCAGAGCTTGGCCTATCCGCAGGCAGGGCTTTTCGTCAATCCGAAACCCGGGTCGGCCTGCGCGTTTGCTTAGGTGCCAGGGGCGGTTGGTGGATTCACCCTTTTAAGTCAAGGGTTCTTTTTTTAAGCCAGGGTTGGAGCAACTGGGAGTAGGTCACTCTCAACTATGCAAATGGAACTTGCCCCAGCTGTTCTCTTGCTACTTGAAGCGTACCAAGCTTCCATTTTATTAAGAGTTGCCTTTCTGTTCACCTGTTTGTTTTTGTGAGTGATACACACTCGACCATGACATTTGGCTCAAGAAAAAAGTGTGCGGCGCTGAGCTGTGCACTTGGACCCCTTTTTCGCTTTTGTGTTTCGTAGGTTATGAGCCCATGGACCTGCTTCGTCGAAGGCGGCCTGCTATCGGAGCTGGAGGTCACGCGGGAGGGCAAGGTGATCTTCCAGAAGGGCGACAAGGGCAAGACTTGTTGGTCCAGGCGGGCGTGGATAGGCTGATCGTGGAGGACCTCAGGCGCGGAGCTGTCAGGAGATGGGTGCCCAGGACTTAGGAGGCTGACTGATGCTGGAGGTGAGCGCAGGATCGCGTGACGGGGTACCGATTGCTCAGGGGCCAGGAGGTCAGGGTGCTCCAGGACTGGTGGTGAATCCGGTGGAAGAACCCAGACCTGGTCTTGGCGATCGTGGGATAGCGGGAGAAGGAGCACATCCAGGACAACTAGGTGAAGGTGCTCTACGGCAAGGTCATCATCCGGGAGAGGCCTGGACCGGAGATCAAGGATGGCAAGATGATGGAGGTCGCGGGGAAACGTATGGGCAGGTGAGGCCTTTGACCCTTTGGCCTGTTGATGAAAATGGTCCGGATCAAGAACAAAGAGGCAATGGATGGGTTGGTCGAGGACGTCGCCCAGAAGGAGTTGCTGGCGTTGCTGGAGGGTGGCAGAGGGTACCTCCTCCGGCAGATGCTCATTGGCAAGGTTGGGATAATTGCGGGGGTCAGGGTGGGCCGCCGCAGCAGCCGCCACAGGTTCAAAGGAGGGCAAATGGCGGCGGGAAGGCCTGTGGAGGTTTTGTGGGATCGCCTCAACGGCCTGAAGTCTCAGCAAGCAGTTGATGTGGAGGGCCTCAGGCGGAGGATCATGAAGGAAGCCGAGGAAGCATTTCAGCTGAAGCTGAACAGGCCGAGCCAAGCTGGGGGGAGCCACACTGACAGCTGACGAAGCGTCCTTCCGCACGGCTCAGAGTGACACGGTTCCTCCTCCGCCACCACCACCTGCTCGGGATACCACCTGAGGATAGTGCCATGCGGACTGCGGCTAACATGGCGGAAGCGTTGAGGAATTTGGACGACGCTACCACCCTCCGGAGGGGACATGGCATCCTTTGCAGTTTGGAGATTGGGTGACGGTGTCCGCCATCGCTGGATCGGCGAGGACCTGGTGGACAAAGGTAGTGGAGCAAGCGGAACAGGCCTACGTGAGATGGTTGGTGGCGACCCCCCTCGAGAAGATTCAGCTACTACCTGAACTGGATTTGGGTCCGGAACACAACTTCCGGGTGGAGCAGAGGGGCGTCTCTATGCTCTTGGCGGCCGTGCCCGATGGGATACGTCGGGATATTATCTCATCAAGGAGGATGTCGTCGATCAACGTGATGTTCCGTCTGTACCAGATCTACCAACCTGGTGGTCAGTCGGAACGTGGGACCCTCCTAAAGAACCTTGCGGACCACAAGATCGGGACTTCCAATGCGGAGGCGCCAGATGGCCTGGTTCTCATGGCGGTGCTCAACAAGCTCGGAGAGGTCCTCAGCAAGGGCAATGGGCAGGTCGGCTTCAGGATTGCATCGGTCAGACAGGAGTTATGGTGGATGTGAGGCCGGAGTTGGAGCACATAAAGCTTTACGCGGAGTTTTTGAGGAGCTAGCTTTGGCATCATCGGCCAAAACTCCCACGGCATGTCCACCTCCCGCTCCCAATGCTAGTGCAGCAACGAACCCAGTGCTCAAGGCGTTTGCGGATAAAAAGTACCAGGACGGCAAACCCGCTGGCTTCGACAAGAAAAAGGCGTCGGGTATGCCGTGTCGGTTCTGGGGCACGGAGGAAGGTTGCAGAAGAGGCGGTGGTTGTAGTTCGCGCACTCTTGGGAGGGCATCACGAAGACGAACCGCTGCTTTCAGTGCTCGGGTGTTGGGCATGCGAAAAAGGACTGCCCCATCAAGGCGAAGGAACCTGTGGCACCCAGGCAGCGTCTAAGATGGTCAAAGGAAGAGAGAGGACGGGAAAAAGGCAGTGGAGGGCCTCAGAGAAGCCACGAACTCACAGGAGGCGCCAAGGCATCGGTGGGGGCTACTAAACCAACGGTCAACGGCAGCACAGCAGCAGGTTTGGGGGAGGACTTGATCAAGCAAGTGACGGGCCTCCTCAAAACGCTGAGAGCGGCCAAGTTCAAGGTGAAGCAGATCTGTTATGGTGAAGCAGATGCAGATCAGGACCTGGCATTGCTCGATGGCGGGGCTACGCATCCGCTTCGTCAGGCGCGCCCGGAAGAACTGAGCGGGTTGGTGGAGTGCGAAGTGGAGTTGGCGTGTGGCACGGCGGTGATGTACAAGCACAAGGACACGATCGCCCTGCTGACAAAGGGCTGACAAAGGAGCCGGTGGAGCCAATAGTGCCACTGAGAACGTTGGTGGAGGCTGGCTTCGTGATCAACTGGACTGCCAAGGGATGCCGTATTGAGCATCACCGGCTGGGAAGACTGGATTGCTGGTTGAGATTGGGCTGTCCGGTTATGGAACAGAAGGCGGCGATGAGGCTCCTCGACTTCTTGGACTCGGCTGGGTCATCGGAATGCCAACGATGAAGAATGGTGGAGATCGAGATTCCCGGAGCTGCCGAAGGAAGGGAAGTGCTGGCCTACATGATGCGGGTCACGGACGAGAGCGAGACTAATGGCAGATGTCCATTCAACCGGAGACTTCGACGACGATGGGAGTCTGGCCGGGGGGTGGTGCTTCACTTGTTCTCGGGCAAGGACGGAAGGCAATGGAGAAAGTCGGCCTGGAGGGTTTCGAGGTCATCACGGTGGACGTGCAAGAGGACTCGCGGCAGGACTTGCACAATCCGCTATTTGTGGAGACTGGCAGACATGTGATCAGGGCGGTGATCGGCGGACCTCCTGCCGAACAGTGTCGCGACTGCGGCACATCCAGCCGGGACCCCCTCCTCTTCGTGGACGGGATGGTCTTCGGTACGGCCTCCCGGGACTCAGTGCGGAGAATGAGCAGAAGGTCAATGGAGACACGGCGCTGTTCTTTAAGCAGGTCGGGCTGTGGCTCAAACCAATGGAGAATAAGCCACCGTGGATGCCAGACATCGGGTTTTTGCAAGAGAGTCCGATGGACCCCATGAAGTACATGGAGGAATCAAGGGCGAGATCCATACCCTCGTTCTGGAACTTCCCGGAGATCATGGAGTTTGGACGGGAAAAGAACATGAAGATGGTGGATTTGGATCAGGGTGCTTGCGGGCATCAAAGGAGAAAGCCTACTATTCAAGCCCTGTTCAAAGGTGTTCCCACTTGGCTCAGTTGCCTGAAATATGGACATCAATTTTCCATCATCCTGAACTTGATCTCCTGCTTGTTGTATATCTTGATGAAACTTGCAGGACCTGCCGGTAGCCTTGACAAGGGATGGGATTTGATCGCATAGGTCGTTGAAAAGAACAATGTCAGATTGTCTAAGGAGGAATACCCTTTTAGCCACGTGTTTGAGGGTGTCGCGCAACACGCGGGTGTTTGCTCTCGGAGAACCGAGGATTACTGGGAGCACGACGTAGACAACAAAACGTGGACACGTCACCATTTGCAGCCTAGGAAGAGCCTCTTCCGCCCTAAAGAGCCGATGAGTGCATTCGCGTGCAGCCTCGATCCTCAGCGTGTGACAATCAAGAATGAGTCCAAAAGTGGCCCGCTTTGCGACGAGTGGTCGCATCACGCAAGTGATCGCATCTGCGGACACCGCGTGGTGGACCGGACGTACTGTGTTCTCCTATGGTGAAAACCATAGCTCAGCCCTGCAGTGTGCTCTGCCCTCAAAGCCTGGATCAATGAGAGACAAAACCGCGGCTAAGAAAGAAGTCAAGGTTTCCAAGTTCAAAGGACTCGAAAGCATATGCGATAAACCTGTCGGTTGTGTGACGAAAGAAGTCAACATTGTTGAGCACGACATGTCTGATTTCCTCAAATCATGCGTAGACGCATATTGTGAACTTGCAAAAGTGAACGTCTTGTCGTTGAGTAAGGTAAGCGCACCATTCATTGGTTCGAAGGTCGCGAGACCTGTCGTAAGTGAGGAGGAGACAAAGGGCAGGCTACAAAACATAGCTGCGAAGGTACTCATGAAAATTCTATTCGCAGCCCGCATGGCTAGGTATGACCTGCTGAGAGCCACAAAAGCCTTGCCGCAAGCGCGTGAGCAAATGGTGCACTGAGTGCGACAGCGCTCACTTGTGTCCTATATACACTGTTCGAAGGATCTTAAAACGCGGGGATTTATTGGGGACAAGTTCTCTGATTGTAGGTTGTGGTTGTTCGCTGACGCGGATTGGGCAGGCGAATACGACTCGCACAGTACCACTGGTTGCACTATGATACTTGTAGGACCAAACACGTAATATCCATTAAATGCTTTCAGTAGGAAGCAGACGGCGAACGCTACCAGCTCAACTGAAGCCGAGGTTATAGCTGCAAATCAGGCACTCAGGGCAGAAGGCCTCCCGACTTTGTGTCGCTTTTTTGTCAGCTCAGCCTGTTTGGAAAGGAAGCGCGCGGGTATGCTCAAAAGGCCGGCAAAGCCTCGCTTGAAGTACCCGATGGCATTGTTGCTCGCATTGACCCAGGCTTAGATGAAATTCGATACGGTAATGTTGATGCGGGCACAAGTGTAGCAGATATCAATGCCTTAACTGTGCACCTCAGCGACAAATGGAAAGTCAAGTTGATGGAGGACAATCAAGCCACGATCACCATTTTGCAGAGACTCCCGGAAGCTAAGGCATACTGATAGAACTCAACGCATTAGCTTCAGGTGGGTTCAGGAGCAGTTCGTGAATTGGCAACTTGAATTAATCAATGTTGACACTACCCTCCAGGCTGCAGACATCTTAGGCGTTTGATAGCACCCCGGTATGGCACCGTGCACTTGAGCTGATTGGTATCTCCCCCACACCCCAGGCGCAAGCCTGTGCTACCAGCTTGCTGTATTCCCCGAGCATCAAGGCCGGAGATCTCAGCGATCAGGGGGGGCAGATTGCTGCTTTGTGCAACACCCAGCCCAAGCGCCTCCTTATTGAATTCTGTTGTGCGACGACCTCACGGTTGAGCGAATCAAGAGACTCTTCAAAAGGTTGCAGTGTCATCCGGGTCACCGAAAAGGAAGATGCGTGCTCCGAAACGCGCAGGCAGTGGCTGAGCAATGAAATTGCCAATTTCAGAAGCAAAAATCCCAAAGGGTCAATCGTGTTCTGTGTTTCATTGCCTTGCGCTGGAGGTTGCCCGTGCGGTTATGTCAACCAGCAAACTCCCGGAGGTGCCGCCAAGATTGAAGGCCACGTGAAACAATTCCGATCGTTGCTGAGAGGTCTCAAACGCGTTCTAAATGATGTCTACTCAAACGATGTCAGAATTGCCTTGGAACTTCCTAAAGCTTGTCGTTATTGGAAATGGCCCGAACTATGGAGTTTCCTAACAAAGTACAAGATGAACAAGTACGAATTCCATGGATGTAAGATTGGCATCACTGGGAGAAATGGTAAACCTATGAAAAAGCAACGGGTCGTCGCTAGCAATATGCCCACAATATCCATTGTTGAGTACTTCAAATGTGATGGTTCTCATGAACAGTGGAGCCCACTTGAAGGAAGCCGAAGGATACACATATGTTTATACCGACGCTGTGCGCAATGCATTCTCCGAACACGCCACCATGCAGCCGTTACTTTCGAGTGTGCTGCATCACCTTTGCAAGGCATTTGCGCATCCTGCGGGGGTTGCAACCCGGCATGGAGGCGGTGGATGGAGAACATCGCTACGACTTCCGCCAAGTACGACAGTAACTTGGCGGCGACGGTGAAAGGGCTGTTAGAATCGACGTCTTCGCAGTCGCTGACCCACACGTGGATTCAGGACCACGGCGATTCTGGGTTATCGATGGTATCCGGCGGGAAGAAGAAGCTCCGGAAGTATGACTTCGCGGAGCGCCTGGATTCTTCTTGCCCGACGCGTGTTGGTGCACGGAAGTCCGAGATGCTATGGGGGAAAGGCCTTCAGCAGATTTGCAGGCGTATGGCCGTCCTCATCGATGAGGCACGTGCGGACTTCCCCACTGCGACCATCATTCCCATGATCTACTGGAACGGCAACGAGTTGGTTGGCAAAGACGGCATCGAGCCCACCGGAATCTACCCCTACGACACCCCAACGAGGGACGCAATCCAGTTGCTTGAAGACACGAAGAGGCATTTGTTGTGGACAATGAACTTCGCAGCCCGCAAGGGCTGCGCATGCCTTGGCGTGTTGACTGGTGCAAGCAGCGTTCAGTACGGTTTTTCCATGATCTGGGATCGCTACATGAGTGAGGTGCGCAACTTCATCATCAACGAGCCCAGTCAGATGCTTGTGTATGTGGATGCCACGTCCTTCGTCGAGACGATCGACCTGCTGGACCGTTACCATATGTGTTTCAGCGACGATAACATTATCAAAGCAGTTCAGTTTATGCGCGGCACCCATCACATGCTCTACATGCTCTCGATTTTGCACCCCGCAATGGGCAGCGTAGCCGACCGTTCACCAAGGAGGAGGTGGAAACCAGACAGCCCCTCAATTTCGTCCCGGTGAACCCCGCTGATTTTGCTCCTGCCGATGAATCCGCTGGTGCTGACATCTCCCAAGGTGTTCGCCCCGGCGCAGCGGGTGCAAAAGCAGCTGCGGTGGCGAAAAAGGTCAAGGAGGTCCACAAGTCTGAGCCGCTTGACTCATACGGTAGTGGGTATACAGCAAGTACAAGGGTCAGGACGTTGTCGACTACGGTGAAGGTGCAAAGCGGCTCGTTGTGGTCAAGCAGACTACGACCCTTCTGTCAGGCGCATCGATGATAGGTATTACCGTTCGCTGACCTGCGTCTCCAAGATTCTTCGCAGTCGAGGCACAGAGGGGTGCGGATATCGCAGGGACAAGGACGGGTTCATGCACCTTGAGGACCTTGGTTTCGCGCTCCGCAAGGAGCTGCGACATCCCATCCCGTGGAACATGCAAAATATCATGGATATTTTCAAGCTTGACAAGAAGCAAAGGTGTATTGCCCTTGGTCGCAGGCCGGTGCGGAGATGTGCCTTGTTCTCATTGGCTCTTCAAGCTGAAGGCTTCGCAGGGCCTGCACCGACCTTGGGCAGCGGGCTGGCTGGAATGTGTGTGACAACCCGCCCACGGTGCTGTACCATCGCACGGACAAGCGCAACTTTGCGAGCATTGTGCGACATGGTGTTGTACCCGGTGGAGGCGATCAACACGAAACTGGCCGACCACATGTTTACTTTGCAGATGTGCCTAGCACCAGTGACAACTATGTCTCCGGCGTCCGTGCCGATCGCCCTCTTGAAATCCAGGTGGACCTCAGGATGGCCATCCGTGCTGGACTCAAAACTGAGAGTGACGGCGTAGTCACGCGGGACAAGGTTCCCAACTACACCATCCTCTCGATCTTGGATGCGACCAACGGGGACGTCTGGTACACGAGCTCCAAGCAATCGGATGCAGCTGCACCAGCAACAGTTGTCGACGATGAGTCCCAAGGCATGAAGCGAGAGCAGGCAATTGTCTACGGCTCTGGAACGTATTGCAACAACCAGGACGAATACCGCCTCACCTCGCGCCCCACAAGGGGAAGCGAAGAGGCAGAAGACATTCAACCCCATAGAGAATGTGGATTTGAAGGTCGCCAAATGTCCTGTTTGCAGCAACGACATCTTTGAGGGGCAGATCAATTGCACAACGTGCGGACAACTTTCTCCCCTCAACCCACGCCTTTTGAAGGACCAGCAGTGCAACTACATCAAGCAGCGCTCCAACCTCCTGAAGAAGATGGGCTTGAGCACGCGCATCACGGCTCAAGTATTGGCATCAGTAGGAACGTCCGACCTCTGCGAGGAGGATCGTATCAGCATTGCGAGAAACCTGAACTCCGAGGGCAGAAAGAAGCTGAAGTCTGCTCTCAAGAACGGCTACCACTCTTTGATGGACAGGTATGAGCTGGACTTGCAGTACCGCGTCCGAATGATTGAGGTGGGGCGCCGTGAAGGAGATATGCTCCGCATGGAGTTGTCAGCAAATTTGGTTCTTGCAGCTCCAAAGCAGTCCCAAGCTCAACGTACACTTGGTGTCGGTCTGGGATCAACCTGAGACTCGCGAATCGCAAGGCTCGCGTACATCAAGACGGAGCTTGAGTTCATGGTCTTACAGCTGAAAGACGTTTTGGTGTCAAGGTGGATTATTATTTTCCAGGGCATGCCATATTCGCCCCGTGCCTTCGTTCAAATCGTTCTCGAGCAAAACAAACCCCGAAGCATTGGTTGCTGGAATGGGGTGATGGACTTGAATGGCACGAGCGAGGACGAGCTCCGCAATGAGATGGGTTGGATCTTTCGCCAGAACGAGCGTGCTGCATGGAACTCGGTTGAGTTCGCGCGCAACGAGAGTGACAAGCACCTCGCCCGCAACGCAGCTCGTTATGCATCCTACGCAGCTCCCGCCGCCCGCGAGGGCGAGCAGTGGAGCAGTTCCGATTGGCAAGATTGGTCCGGATGGAGCACCTCAATTGGCAGTAGCGGCAGTGGACGACAGCCTACCTGGCGGTGGCGTTAAAGACGCATCCCTCACGGATTTGCATGTGCAATAGATGTTGCCCCGACCGTTCTTCCCTCTGTTGTGTTTCTGTTTGGCTGCTTTGTGAAAGGCCCCTTTAACATGCAGGTGCCTGCTCGGACTGTGGAGCCTGCTGCCATCGCTTCTTTGCCGATCTCGGCACGTGGCAACCTCCGCACCATTCCGGTGGTTCGCCTGTAGTGGCCAAACTGTATTCCAGAGTGTATACGGACACAAAAATACACCCGCCGTGGGGAGGCAGATGGCCCGGCGATGGCGAGCCTTCTTGCATGCGTGTGTGGCACGCATATGGCACGCATGTGGCACGCAGGTGGCCTGTACGTGGCCTGTACGTGGCCCGGCGATGGCCCGGCGATGGCCTTTTGCATGTTTTTTTGGCATGCGCGTACGCCAACCTGTAACACGCCAACATAGCCTCCACATTTTTTTGGTCAGTGCTATATGTACCTTGCGCGTCGGTCGAACACGCGTTGTTTGACCGGGGTTACTTGTCAGGCCCCGCATCAGATGCAGGAGAAGAGGCTGGACACGCGTTGTCAGCTTCCCTGCATCTTTGGGCCTGTACCTCTGAGCAACTCGGCAAAGAGCGGTCGGTTTTTTCCCTGTCTGGTTCTGTTGCTTGAAGTGAACAGGATAACCAGACACTCCGTTACGAGCTTTCGCCTTCCCAAACGCAATCCAGACCGTCGGGCTGAGGGGGGCCGATGAACTTGAAGGGGCCTTAGGCGATGAACTTCGGGCCGAGGGAGGGCGATGAACTCGAAATTCGGTTTCTCGCATCGGCCGAAATGCTCTAACTGCCAAAAAGCGCTTCAAAACGCCCCCAAACCCGAAAAAATAATTGGTTACTATAAGCCCCCTTTGCATACGACTCGCCGTCACCATGAGACGATTTCAGTAGAGTTGGTAATTTTTCTGTGCGCATCAGCATGCACAACCATTTTAGCTGATGGACCAAAAGGATTAGACAGCGCATGGAGACAAAACACAAAGGAAACTACAAACAATCAAAAACAAACGCCAAACGCAGATACAAAGGTTAGAACTTAAGAGGCAACAAAAAGAATAAATAAATAAATAAATAAACATAACCGAGAATTCAAGGGCTAAGAATCAAGGAAAAACTATCGAACAGCGTTTGTAACAATTGTTTTTTTGCCAAGATTTCTGATTTGTTTGAGTTTTTCCATGTGTGCGAAGGTGCATTTTGGTGCTTTTTACTTGCATGTTGCGGACCACCGTGCTTGCCTCTCGATTTCTTGGCGGTTTCGCCCTCTCTTCAATTCTTCACTTCTTCGAACGTGGATTGTATTTGCTGTGACTTTGGCTTGGCTTCTTGCCAATGCCATGCCTCTGGGTCTCAAATGTGGAGGAATCTTCGACAAGGATGCTACACTTAGACAGTTTTCATTCGTTGACGGACCTGGCGGCAACTGACTGTGGTTGCAACGCTTTGATATCTTTGGGCTGGTTCTGTGCAACTTGCGTTCTTCAACGCCGCGCTGAAACAGATGGTCTTCCCCACCGCGATTGGAGAAACGGTGGCTGAGTTTTCGAGGTTAGCTGCCGTACTGGTCTACGGGCGCGGTCTTGCGTCTCACCCTTTGTCTCGGTGTTCGTAATGTTGCTGTAGTGGTCCTTTGGCCTTGCTTGACAGTATCGCAATCTTCACCCCTGGTAGCGATGCACGGTTGTTTTGCTCCTAGTGGTGTTTCTCGATCATATGTAGGACCCAATAGTTTTGGTGAGGTAGCCATCGAATTGCTAAGGGTAGCTGAACCTGTTCTGGCACATTTGCGTTCTGGCGATTGGTCGTACTACTATGTTGATGAGAAGTAGGTCTCTTGCGAGGTCTGCTGCTTTTGTTGCTCGTGTAGCATCGCGTATAAGTGGTCTGATGTTTGAATTCTCAATTTGTCGTGTGGCCACGTGTGTACCAGGTTGAAGTGTATGAGCCCGAGGTAGCCTTGTAGTTTGAACAACCACTCTTCATACTGTGAGGAGTCACCATTGAAGAATGGTTTGTATTTGTGTAGTTTTTGGACGTCGTTGTCCTGTGCTTGTGCTTCTCCTGTTCCCGTAGTGGTGGCTCCAATTGTTTCTGCTGCTGTTGGCTCATTTTCTGCTTTTGTAGCGTGCTGAGCTGATGGTTTGGCATGTGATTGCGTTGTTGTACTTACTGCTGTAGACTGGACTTTGTAGGTACCACGTTAAAATCAATGTGTTGTTTACTACAAGTGCATGTGCTGTAGTATTGTTACCACAAGCTGACAATCCAGTAGTCTGCACAGTACTTGTTTTCCTATGCGAGCCATGTAGTGAAAGGTAAGAGTTCAAGGCCTGCGGTAGTGTACAAGGTGTGCACAAGGACAAAGTAGTGCAACATGTACATTGACTTCTCTTTCTTTCTCTCTCAACAGGAGCTCGTTCTCTCAGCTCACGTCAGGGCCTGTGGGTGTGATGCCCGTTTGGGGGTAGCTTCGAGGCAATTCAAGCGGAAACCGACCGCACCGGCATTTCGGGCTCCCCCGTTGAAGACATTTGTTGGGTCCCCCGTCCATACCCTTTGGGTCCCCGAACAAGAGTGCCATTTAGTGACTCACCCCGCTTGCTGGATAGATGCTAATGTGCTGAACACGTGCAAAACGGATAGGTTCGAGACTGCCAGAATAGCCTACACAAGCCATTGGCAAGCAGGGACAAATGCGATATGGGCAAGAAGTCTGATAGAGCTGTATGATGCAATATCTTGCTGGTGCGAGAGATGCAGGGAATGAGACATGGAATGCCATGCAGCCGCTGCTGGTTTCCTTTCAAGGGACCAAAGCCTGGGTTCATTCCCACATTCCCTACTGAGCACCAGCACGACAAGCTTTTGTTTTTTAACCTTGACGGTTGATTCATACGGCCTGCTTTGTTCTTGATTGCGCATGGGCATCGCTCAAGGAACGTTCGTCTACACATTCCTCACAAATTCTTTTCATATTTGAATGTAGCTTAGATTACCATATCTCTGTTATGCAAAACCTGCTGGCAGGAATGCTCGACCTGTGTTTCCAGACCTGCAAAAAGCGCTCGACGGTGCCAAGGCCTATGACTCGCGACGCCCGGAAGCCTGAAGCCTGCAGGGCACGCGCCTGGGCGGTGAGGCGGCCGCAGCTGGCGGTGGAGTTTTGTTGCCAAAAACAGGGGTCTTTGGCCAACATCAGGCGTTTTGGGAGCTTTGAAATTTCGGGCAAATGGCAAATCCTTGTTGGCAAGTTTCAAGCTTTTGTTTGAAGACTGGGTTGTTGTACATGCATCCCTAATCCCTAGTAGTTTCGCCTGCAGTGATTGCGGGGTGCGGATTAGGGATGCCCCAGCATGTTTTTTGTTCTCCAGGTTTTGCACAGAACACGGTTGGTTCAGGGAAATTAGTTGTTCTAGCAGACGGTCAAGGCATACAAAATGCGGGCAGGTGTTTTGTTGTTGGCCAAGGTTTGTGAGCTGACAGACAAAGGAGGGGGATTTGCAGATGAGTGGAGATGAGAGGTGGAAGATGCGTAGCATATGTTTGGCATTGGCACAGGTTTGTAAGTTGCCAGACGGAGAGGGTTTGCTCATGAGTTGAGACGAGAAATTAAAGATGCGAAGGCAAAGCAGAAGAGGTATTGCTTGCTGTATTTTGATGCCCTTGCGCCGGTACCTTGACAGAGATGTTTTGCAGTCATTGGGCGAGGATGACATGAAGGCTATGAACAAGCCAACATAGCATGGACGCATTCTAACATTAAACGCGAGAACATATCACAATTTCTGTTGGAGGACAGATGTTTGATTCCTGAGTGACGTTTTGATAGCTTCGGAGATGTGTGTATGAAAGGTTATGGTTTAAACCTTGAGTATTACGTTTTACCTCACTGAGCCTTTACACCTTACCTAACGCTGTTTCTGATGCCATGTTCAAGTTAGCTTGTGTTGAAATAAATTTAGTGACCAACATATGTATCGAATGCTGGGTTTCAGGGGGCGGGGTGCGTCTATGTATGTACATGTACATAAACACACGCCTGCCCACTAACAGCGAGTCCAGTTTTCTCTCAGAGGCAAAGTCAACTACGGACGGCTGAGCCTTGCAGCTTCTTAGGGGGCGTTTCCGAAAGCGAAAGCCGTGGTGAAATTTTGGCTCATTGATGCTAGGAACTACCCTGCGTCGGCTCCAACCTGCAAAAAAAAGTGTGTCATTGGCACACTTGACCGCCCACATTTTTGCGAAACCCCTACGATCAACAAAGACGCCACAACTTTATGGCATTGTGGCGCCTGGGCACTGGGTACGATATGTGTCCCCATGCTATGCCCTTACCCTCAGCATACATCAAGGCGCCGGTTCTGTTTGTCTATGGCAACTTGGTAAAATGCATCCTCAGGTGTCGTCTGCACGGTGAGCATGATCAATGCCGTTAAACGGCTGGGCGTCTTTCTCCGTTTTGCGGTTGGCGTGTCGGAAACGGTTGGCGGCGTCGAGGCCTTGGACAGCGTCGAGGCCTCGAATTGTAAGAGAGATGTGTCAGCTTCCATTTACTCACTGCATATTCATATTCTGTAGTGCATGGTAGCAGTTTTGTTTCAAGCATCGAACTCATGTTGTGTCTCCGTCCTTCACCGCTCGTTACACCGACGGAATGTCCGGTAGATGGGCGCAAAGGCAAGAGATCGGCACCAGTTGACCCTAGCATCATGGATTGAGTCCCAGCAAAAATCCGACCGTCACCATGGACCAGGACAAAGGTTGGCACTAGAGGCTGTCCCATTATTGCGCGATGTTGCCCACTCCGGCATTCTGGGGAAGTGAGTTTCTGGAAACAATCCTGAAGCCGAGAAGTTCCAAAAGGGGATTCCTCACATTCAGTGTTGAATGGTTTCGGACGCCGCCAGATTGTTTGAGGTGTTTTGTTCCCATTCTCTCCGGGATTTGTATTATTGTTCCAAAAGCCACCAAGCACCAAATAGAAAACAACAGCAGAACGACGGTGTTCACAAGGAATCCTTCCTTTCAGACAACCTCATTGAAAACCAGGGAGAAGCACCCAAAGTCCAAAACCCCAACAACAGACGGGTCATTTAGGACAAAACGCCCACCAAGCATCGGACAACAGAACAACAGCCAACTGCCAGCTGTTCGCCAAATGTCTGTTTTCCCCCCCAAACCATGTTTGTTATGCTTGACCAGATGTCCCTTTTTAATTTTTCCCTCAAAACGGGTTGTTCATATCGAGCCATCCATATCGTTTTTGGTCCTTCCTGACACCTCGGGGTTTTTCCGCGCCGACCAATTCGCCCGCTCTTCCCTTCCAACTCCGGGGCCTTCTGCGGGAATGTGGTCGGTCGGTCAACTTCGCCCAAGCCACCCAGAAGCACTGAAGCCCCAAAGACTGAGGTGAAGTTTTGAGGTCGGAGTTCTTCCCTCGCTGGGTTTTCGCGTTTTTTTTGTCGCTGGCATTTTTCAAGGGACGCCACCTTGCTGTTGTATTGCTTTGCTGGGTTGTTTGTTTGGCGCTTGTTATGTTGTTTATTTTCGAGGAACTCAGCCTCCCACCACGTTGAGGTGGGATTGGCTCCTGCTTCCCTGATCCCTCTGTTTTTTGGGCTGGCCTCAGCGATTTGGGTGTGTCTGTGCTTTCTAGGGCCAAGTGTGATTTTGGAAACTCATTGTGGCTGACTTTCAAAGGGAGACAACAAAAAAGCACCGAACAGCTTTTGGGGTCCGCTAATTCGGAATTCTGAGTCAAACCCATTTGTATGGCATACTGGTTCATTCAAGCAAACGCATTGTGGTCCTGGCCTGCATGTCGACCTTTGCTGCCCTGCCGTCAATCCAACTTCTAACGTTCTTCGGCCAGGACCCCACAGATAGTTTTCCGCAGCATGATTTCGGGTGCAGACGTGCGCCCCAGATCGAGGGTTGATGTCCCATTCATTCCGCCTATCATGGGGCAAGGTAACCCGAGATAATCCCAGGCGGGCTGTTTTCGGGCGTTCTTTAACTTCGCGTGCACGGTGCCTTTTTTGAGCGGGCAAAATGCGCGGGGTAGGATGCATACGGCAGACGCATGGTGTCCCTTGACAGCAGCACGTCGTTCCGAGGTTGGTTGTTTTGCTGTTGTCGTTCTTGGTGTTTCTCAAGGGGCACAGCTTTGCTGTTGTCTTACTTGGTTTGGTTGTTTGCTTGCCGTTTGTTCTGCATTGTTCGAGTGACCCAGCCTCCAACCAAGATGTTGAGCTGCTCCTATCTCCCCGATCCCTCCGTCTTTTGGGCTGGCCGGCGCGATTTGGGTGTGTCTGTCGTCCTAGGGTTTGATTCCTTTCCATGTTTTTCGACCATCCAAGACAACAAACCAGCCGTTTCCCGCAGAATTGGGCCAAGAAGGATTTCTGGGAATGGCGAACCTACACCAGGTACGATTTTGGGAACTCCTTGTTGCGTTGCGCAACCAAAACGCACCGAACGGCAAGCCCGCTTTGTGGTCTGGCTGGCATGTTGACCTTTGCTCCCCTGTCATCAATGCATTTGTCTACGTTCTTTGGCCAGGACCCCAGCGGCAGTTTGACGCAGCGTGATTTTCCGCTTGGCGGCTCCCTGGTTTGACGCGTATTTCTTGGAGAGCATGACTGCCCGACCAACAAACAATTCAACCATGCCAGGCCGCCGCAGGGGGGCCGCATTGCGGCTTTTGTCTCTGCAAGGCTGGCGGACAGGGGGAATGTGTTGATTTGAGGGACGGTCGACCTTTTTCGCCAACATGTACTGTAGCAACTAGGATGTGGTGCATGCACCTATACCTATCACGCCCAATTGCCATGAGAAAGCAGATGAACACCCCAACCCGAAGATGTCCAGCAAACAAGATTTCTGAATTCCAGAAGGACCACCCTGAATTACTCTACATTTCTCTGAGCGCACAAAGACACCGAGCCAAATTCCGACTCCCAAAGAATGCCTCGTGACCCCTATCACGGCTGGAATTCCCCCCCACACAGTCCGCTCTTGGATGGGGAATGGTCGGCTACCTGAGGTTTTTTGTTGGCCTGATCAGGTCGAGTCCCGGATGCCGCTGTGTTGCATTTGTTTGTTTTTTCCTATCTCGATGAAGCAGTCTCCTTGGGCCGAAAGGTGCAAATGGAAGAGAGGGGTTACTCAGACACTTTCGGAGACTCTTCAAGACGTTCAAGTGACCTAACGCATGTCTCGGATTCCCCGGATCTCCGACATTTCATATATAGAGAATATGATATACGTATACATATATATATATACACATATTCGCGGCTCCCCGACTTTCGCCTCTTCGGTCTTGTTCGCCCCGCAGGGCCTCAAAGACTCCGCGCCTCTCGGTGAGGCGGGCGGTCAAAGGTGTTTCGCCTCAACGCCGTTTTTCCGGCGACTCCAACGACGGCGTTCGATGCCGGCTCGACGGGCTCGGAGTCGTGTTTGCGGATCTTGGAGGTTTTCGGACCAAGAGTGGAATCTCAAGATATTGACTTTGTAGAGACTCGCCATGGCAAGGATTTCATTTCGACAGTTGAACGGTGAGGTAACGGTTTGTGAAGTTCTGCCAGATATCACCGGTCGGGAACTCAAGGAGCGCATCAAGGAGTGCCAGGTTTGGGATGATGTCACACGCGAAACAACCCGTGTCGACATTCTTGTGGGGACAAGATTGATGACGAACGACGAGACGGCTGCAGATGCAGGCCTTTCGCCAGAGTCAGAGGTGACCGTAGTATTGAAACAAAACGCTGCGACCTGCTCCCACAAGGCGGAGCTTGACCAATTTGGCGAGGAGATTGACTTGGCGACCGCATTCGTGGTTCAAATCTCAAGCGGTGCTACTGAAATTGTTGAAGACGCATTTGAAGACTGCGACACTCTGGCACGTGTGACCATTCCGGACTCAGTGACAGAGATTGGCGCTGGTGCCTTTCAATACTGCAGCTCCTTGGCTAGTGTGACCATCCCCGGCTCAGTGACCCACATTGGCGATCGTGCCTTTAAAAGCTGCAGCTCCTTGGCTAGTGTGACCATCCCAGACTCAGTGACCCTGATTGCGCATGGCGCCTTTGAAAGCTGCAGCTCCTTGGCTAGTGTGACCATCCCAGACTCAGTGACCCTGATTGCGCATGGCGCCTTTGAAAGCTGCACCTTGTTGGCTAGTGTGACCATCCCAGACTCAGTGACCCAGATTGGGCCTGCTGCCTTTTCAGGATGCAGCTCCTTGGCTAGTGTGACCATCCCCGGCTCAGTGACCCACATTGGCGATCGTGTCTTTGAAAGCTGCAGCTCCTTGGCTAGTGTGACCATCCCACACTCAGTGACCCTGATTGCGCATGGCGCCTTTGAAAGCTGCACCTCGTTGGCTAGTGTGACCATCCCAGACTCAGTGACCCAGATTGGGCCTGCTGCCTTTTCAGGATGCAGCTCCTTGGCTAGTGTGACCATCCCCGGCTCAGTGACCCACATTGGCGATCGTGCCTTTCAAAGCTGCAGCTCCTTGGCTAGTGTGACCATCCCAGACTCAGTGACCCTGATTGCGCATGGCGCCTTTGAAAGCTGCAGCTTGTTGGCTAGTGTGACCATCCCCGACTCAGTGACCCACATTGGCGATCGTGTCTTTGAAAGCTGCAGCTCCTTGGCTAGTGTGACCATCCCAGACTCAGTGACCCAGATTGGCTATGGTGCCTTTAAAAGCTGCAGCTTCTTGGCTAGTGTGACCATCCCCGACTCAGTGACAGAGATTGGCGCTGGTGCCTTTTCAGGATGCAGCTCCTTGGCTACTGTGACCATTCCCGGCTCAGTGACCCACATTGGCAATCGTGCCTTTGAAAGCTGCAGCTCCTTGGCTAGTGTGACCATCCCAGACTCAGTGACCCAGATTGTTTTCAATGCCTTTGCAGGCTGCGGCTCGTTGGCTAGCGTGACCATCCCCGGCTCAGTGGAAAGGATTTCGAAAAATGCCTTTAAAAGCTGCGTCTCCTTAACTTGTGTGACTGTCCCTGATTGCTTTATTGAGGAGGATGCCTTCGCAGGATGCAGTGCTTTGACTTTGGTCGTTCCCATATGTGGAAAAAGGAGAAGGTTGTGGGTTGCCGCCCTGACGGGCTGCAAGCAGATTCAAGCAAAATAATGTGCATGCCAAGAGTGCGAGCACAAGTGGTTTCTGAATGGCTGGGTGTGTCCTCGACGGTGGGGATTTTGAGCTTGCTTCAGAAGCTTTTTGTAGCACGTTGTATAACTGAATGATGGTTGCACACTGAATGATCTGAATCTCTATACATCTGCGCTGCTTGCGAAAAGGCGGCTGGCTTGCTGCTGGCTCCACAAAAGCATGCCCGGTGACGCTTATATAGCACGTTCAATATTCTGGGATGCATCCGGCGGGGTCAAATTTTAATCGGATATGATTTGCAGGACTGATTTGGTCCTCGACCCGGATGGCGCTGTATTTCATTGTTCGTGCCCCATCTCGGGTCGTCATTTTCCAATGTCCTCTGCAAGGAGGAGGCCTTCTGTCCCGGGGCGAATTGTTCACCTTGAATCGGTTCGGGGTGTCAAACAGGGGATTGAACAAAGGGGTGGTCCGTCCTTCGGCCTCCTAGGGAAGGTTCGGCCCTGCACTCTTCTTGGGCAAGGCCTGGCGGGACGAACTGATGCACTAGGTCCCCAGCTAGGTGCCCTTCTCTCCCAACTTTTTTGGTTGGGAGGGTTCCCCTACTAAAATAGACTACAGAAAAAGGTGCCCTTATTCTAAGCTCTCTACTGGAGGACGTGGTGAATATTCAAAAAGACACATGGATGGAAAAACAGCCTCCCCGGGTAGATGAAGGTTAGTAAGGGGCAATCCCCTTGCCATGAATAGCTGCGGCCGCCTTCCTTCTTGTTTCTTTACGTGGTTCTGGGATTACGACCCGGGTTTTGATTATGACTCAACTGACTTTCGAAGAGCAACATGTTTCTTCGGCTTTTAAAGGGGCAAAGAGAGCACCGCCGGTGTTTGGTGTTTTTGCTGTCTTCGCATTGCCAATTTTCGAAAATTTAGCATTGCCAAGACTCGCTCTCAGATTCCCTGTGCCTCATTTACTCTTGCCAATTCCAGATTTAGCAAAACAAGTTTGACATGAAAGCAAAGGAACCACGCAACTGCCAGATGAAGCAGATTCAGGGCCTTTTGTGAGCGACGCCCTTTGCGCCAACTGTTTGGCCTTACGGTTTTTAGATAAAAGAAGGTGTCCTAAACAGGGCTCCTTAAAAGATACATTTTTCCCCTTTGAAACAAAATAAAGGGAAACCACCATTTACAAGGCAATGTTCAGGTGTATAATGTAAGGATCCCTGCTAGATACACGAAAAGTTGCCGTCCACTTGCAAACTTATGATTTAGATCCAAGGCCTCTAGGCCTTTGAGCCGTTTTTTTCGGGATTTTTTCGGCGTTTTTTCCTCGGGTCTTTGCCCAAAAGGGCTTGGGGAGAGCACCTGACCCGGGTTGGTTTTGGGACGGACGGGGCGGGCGTGGGCCTTGGACGCGGTGAGGCGTCGCTTCGAACCTTCGGATGATTGCCCAATGGCGTGGGTTGGGAACTTGATGCGCAGCCTCACCTCAGCACCGATATGATCAAAATTCAAGCTAGCCTTCTGCTTGGTCCTCTAGCGCTCATGTGCGCATCACATGGTCATTGCAGTCGTTGCTTGTACGGTTTCTCCAAGATGCACGCGGTTTTGTCCATTTTGTTTAGGTGATGATCAAAGGGGCATGTTTGGAAGTCTGGGGAATCAATCAACATGGGAAAAAGGAAGCAGCTTAATTACAAAAACTTGACTCAGGACCACAACTTGCTGTGACCCGGTTTGGGCATGAACCGATTGGGATTCCCTGAAAGCATAGGATGGATGGTGTTGTTTTTTGTTTCATTCCATTCATTTCTCATTCCCTGCCCATCGAACCAAGGGAAGTGTTGAGCCGAGTTGCCAGCGTATCTGTTCCAGGTGTCTTGTTGCCTTTGAGAAAATTGGCGACCTCAAAAAGGAATCCTTCACAAGGGGGTCGATCCACTTTTCCCCTTTGTTCACCTCGCCGCATTTGGCTTCGTGTCGAGGCCACCTCGAACTCCCGTGGCTCCATGGCACCAGGCCGCCACCTGCAAGACTGTTGCCCCTCAAGGCGTCGGGTTTTTTGACGGTTCTGTTCGAGGTGTGTGCCGGTTGCTTTTTTCCTTTCCCATGCTTTTTTTTGCTGGCCATCGTTCATCCTTCTTGCCGTTTCCCCGAATTGGGTGGATTCTTGGAAAGGATCCGTGGGGCAGCCATGAGCTAGGATGGTTCCGGGCTTACATCTCCACATGGGTATCCTGCTTTGGGTGGTTTGTGGCGTCAACCAGGTTTGGGGGTGTTCTGTTTGTTTTGCGTTTCAGCTTCTTTCTCCTTTTCGTGCTCTCGCTCTTGCACTTTATTTTCTCGTGCCTTTATCCTTCTCTTGCTTTTGGTCTTGCTCTTGTTTTCTCTCCTTCCCTTTCTCTTTAGCAGGCGCGAGTTTTTTTTTTTTTTTTTTTTAAACGAAGTCCAAGGAACAAGACGGATGGCGCGAGTGAGCGTAGATCCTGGGCACCCAAAGAGTTGCCCGGGAACAGAGCTGGAAGCTCATTTGACTTGGCAGTGCTGGCTCTTTTTTGTTTGTTTTGGTTTCTCTTTAGGCTCCCTCTTGATCTTAGGTTGCTTTGGGTTTATTTTGTCCCCTTCTGGTTGATCTGTGCTTGTATTTCAAGAGTTCCAAACACAGCCAAGAGGGTTGGTTGCGCAATTGGTTGCAACCAACCCCTGGTTCCTAGAGTGAAGGCAAAATCGTTTTGTTCCAGTAAGCAAAAGCGACACCAAAAGGACTGGACGGACTGGACGGACTTGGGACGGGATGCTCATTTGCCTCTGTAGGTGATTGCTGTGCCCTGAGCCCTGATTGTTCCAGGCGCGAGGGTTGATTTCCCAATTCCACCTATGTTCATTGTGTAGAAAGGGCAAGGAAACCCCAGATAATCCCAGGCGGGCTGTTTTCGGGAGTTCTTTAGCTTCGCATGCACTGCGCCTTTTTTTGAGCGGGCAAAATGCGCGGGGTAGGATGCATACGGCAGACGCATGGTGTCCCTTGACAGCAGCACGTCGTTCCGAGGTTGGTTGTTTTGCTGTTGTCGTTCTTGGTGTTTCTCAAGGGGCACAGCTTTGCTGTTGTCTTACTTGGTTTGGTTGTTTGCTTGCCGTTTGTTCTGCATTGTTCGAGTGACCCAGCCTCCAACCAAGATGTTGAGCTGCTCCTATTTCCCCGATCCCTCCGTCTTTTGGGCTGGCCGGCGCGATTCGGGTGTGTCTGTCGTCCTGTTTGATTCCTTTCCATGTTTGTCGACCATCCAAAACAACAAACCAGCCGTTTCCCGCAGAATGGGGCCAAGAAGGATTTCTGGGAATGGCGAACCTACCCCAGGTACGATTTTGGGAACTCCTTGCGTTGCGCAACCAAAAAGCACCGAACGGCTTTGCCCATTTGTATGACGGACTGGTTCATTCAAGCACACAACGCGTTGTGGTCCTGGCCGGCATGTTGACCTTTGCTCCCCTGTCGTCAATCCATTTGTCTATGTTCTTTGGCCAGGACCCCAACGGCAGTTTGACGCAGCGTGATTTTCCGCTTGGCGGCTCCCTGGTTTGACGCGTATTTCTTGGAGAGCATGACTGCCCGACCAACAAACAATTCAACCATGCCAGGCCGCCGCAGGGCGGCCTCATTGCGGCTCTTGTCTCTGCAAGGCTGGCGGACAGGGGGAATGTGTTGATTTGAGGGACGGTCGACCTTTTTCGCCAACATGTACTGTAGCAACTAGGATGTGGTGCATGCACCTATACCTATCACGCCCAATTGCCAGGAGAAAGCAGATGAACACCCCAACCCGAAGATGTCCAGCAAACAAGATTTCTGAATTCCAGAAGGACCACCCTGAATTACTCTACATTTCTCTGAGCGCACAAAGACACCGAGCCAAATTCCGACTCCCAAAGAATGCCTCGTGACCCCTATCACGGCTGGAATTCCCTCCACACGGTCGGATCTTGGATGGGGAATGGTCGGCTACCTGAGGTTTTTTGTTGGCCTGATCAGGTCGAGTCCCGGATGCCGCTGTGTTGCATTTGTTTGTTTTTTCCTATCTCGATGAAGCAGTCTCCTTGGGCCGAAAGGTGCAAATGGAAGAGAGGGGTTACTCAGACACTTTCGGAGACTCTTCAAGACGTTCAAGTGACCTAACGCATGTCTCGGATTCCCCGGATCTCCGACATTTCATACATAGATAATATGATATACGTATACATATATATATATATATACACATATTCGCGGCTCCCCGACTTTCGCCTCTTCGGTCTTGTTCGCCCCGCAGGGCCTCAAAGACTCCGCGCCTCTCGGTGAGGCGGGCGGTCAAAGGTGTTTCGCCTCAACGCCGTTTTTCCGGCGACTCCGACGACGGCGTTCGATGCCGGCTCGACGGGCTCGGAGTCGTGTTTGCGGATCTTGGAGGTTTTCGGACCAAGAGTGGAATCTCAAGAAATTGACTTTGTAGAGACTCGCCATGGCAAGGATTTCATTTCGACAGTTGAACGGTGAGGTAACGGTTTGTGAAGTTGTGCCAGATATCACCGGTCGGGAACTCAAGGAGCGCATCAAGGAGTGCCAGGTTTGGGATGATGTCACACGCGAAACAACCCGTGTCGACATTCTTGTGGGGACAAGATTGATGACGAACGACGAGACGGCTGCAGATGCAGGCCTTTCGCCAGAGTCAGAGGTGACCGTAGTATTGAAACAAAACGCTGCGACCTGCTTCCACAAGGCGGAGCTTGACCAATTTGGCGAGGAGATTGACTTGGAGACCGCATTCGTGGTTCAAATCTCAAGCGGTGCTACTGAAATTGTTGAAGATGCATTTGAAGACTGCGACACTCTGGCACGTGTGACCATTCCGGACTCAGTGACAGAGATTGGCGCTGGTGCCTTTTCAGGATGCAGCTCCTTGGCTACTGTGACCATCCCCGGCTCAGTGACCCACATTGGCAATCGTGCCTTTGAAAGCTGCAGCTCCTTGGCTAGTGTGACCATCCCAGACTCAGTGACCCAGATTGATTTCAATGCCTTTGCAGGCTGCGGCTCGTTGGCTAGCGTGACCATCCCCGACTCAGTGGAAAGGATTTCGAAAAATACCTTTTAAAGCTGCGTCTCCTTAACTTGTGTGACTGTCCCTGATTGCTTTATTGAGGAGGATGCCTTCGCAGGATGCAGTGCTTTGGCTTTGGTCGTTCCCATATGTGGAAAAAGGAGAAGGTTGAGGGTTGCCGCCCTGACGGGCTGCAAGCAGATTCAAGCAAAAGAATGTGCATGCCAAGAGTGCGAGCACAAGTGGTTTCTGAATGGCTGGGTGTGTCCTCGACGGTGGGGATTTTGAGCTTGCTCGAGAAGTTTTTTGTAGCACGTTGTATAACTGAATGATGGTTGCACACTGAATGATCTGAATCTCTATACATTTGCGCTGCTTGCGAAAAGGCGGCTGGCTTGCTGCTGGCTCCACAAAAGCATGCCCGGTGACGCTTATATAGCACGTTCAATATTCTGGGATGCATCCGGCGGGGTCAAATTTTAATCGGATATGATTTGCAGGACTGATTTGGTCCTCGACCCGGATGGCGCTGTATTTCATTGTTCGTGTTCCCCATCTCGTGCCGTCATTTTCCAATGTCCTCTGCAAGGAGGAGGCCTTCTGTCCCGGGGCGAATTGTTCACCTTGAATCGGTTCGGGGTGTCAAACAGGGGATTGAACAAAGGGGTGGTCCGTCCTTCGGCCTCCTAGGGAAGGTTCCAATCGTGCTCTGAGCGCCCAGCTCTGTCCGTTGCGGGCTCGTTCGCAGGCCAAATCTCCAAGTCGGCCCTGCACTCTTCTTGGGCAAGGCCTGGCGGGACGAACTGATGCACTAGGTCCCTAGCTAGGTGCCCTTCTCTCCCAACTTTTTTGGTTGGGAGGGTTCCCCTACTAAAATAGACTACAGAAAAAGGTGCCCTTATTCTAACCTCTCTACTGGAGGACGTGGTGAATATTCAAAAGGACACATGGATGGAAAATCAGCCTCCCCGGGTAGATGAAGGTTAGTAAGGGGCAATCCCCTTGCCATGAATAGCTGCGGCCGCCTTCCTTCTTGTTTCTTTACGTGGTTCTGGGATTACGACCCGGGTTTTGATTATGACTCAACTGACTTTCGAAGAGCAACATTTTTCTTCGGCTTTTAAAGGGGCAAAGAGAGCACCGCCGGTGTTTGGTGTTTTTGCTGTCTTCGCATTGCCAATTTTTGAAATTTTAGCATTGCTAAGACTCGCTCTCAGATTCCCTGTGCCTCATTTACTCTTGCCAATTCCAGATTTAGCAAAACTATGAAAGCAAACGAACCACGCAACCGCCAGATGAAGCATTCAGGGCCTTTTGTGAGCGACGCCCTTTGCGCCAACTGTTTGGCCTTACGGCTTGTAGATAAAAGAAGGTGTCCGAAATCCGAAGAAACAAAAAGCTGCTTTGCCTTGCAAAAATATGACTTGGATCCGAGGCCTCTAGGCCTTTGAGCCGTTTTTTTCGGGATTTTTTTCGGCGTTTTTCCTCGGGTCTTTGCCCAAAAGGCTTGGGGAGAGCACCTCACCCGGGTTGGTTTTGGGACGGACGGGGCGGGCGTGGGCCTTGGACGCGGTGAGGCGTGGCTTCGGATTGGCAGATTGCCCAATGGCGTGGGTTGGGGGGAAGTTGATGCGCTACAGCCTCACCTCAGCACCGATATGATCAAAATTCAAGCTAGCCTTCTGTTTGGTTCTCTAGCGATCCCAATGTGCGCATCACATGGTCATTGCAGTCGTTGCTTGTACGGTTTCTCCAAGATGCACGCGGTTTTGTCCATTTTGTTTGCGACAGGTGATGATCAAAGGAGCATGTTTGGAAGTCTGGGGAATCAATCAACATGGGAAAAAGGAAGCAGCTTGCAAAAGCTTAACTCAGGGCCACAACTTGCTGGAGCTCAGTAGGGAGTGACCCGGTTTGGGCATGAACCGATTGGGATTCCCTGAAAGCATGGGATGGATGGTGTTTTTTTTCATTCCATTCATTTCTCATTCCCTGCCCATCGTAAGGGAAGTGTTGAGCCGAGTTGCCAGCGTATCTGTTCCAGCTTGTTGCCACCTTTGAGAAAATTGGCGACCTCCTCAAAAAGGAATCCTTCACTACAAGGGGGTCGATCCATTTTTTCCCTGATTTGTTCACCTGGCCGCTGCGTTCGGCTTCGTGTCGAGGCCTCGAACTTCCGTGGCTCCATGGCACCAGGCCGCCTGCAAGACTTTTGCCCCTCAAGGCGTCGGGTTTTTTGACGGTTCCGTTGCGTTTGGTGTGTACCGGTTGCTTTCTGTTCCTTTCCCATGCTTTTTTTTTTTCTGGCCATCCTTCATCCTTCTTGCCGTTTCCCCGAATTGGGTGCATTCTGGAAAGGATCCGTGGGGCAGCCATGAGCTAGGATGGTTCCGGGCTTACATCTCCACATGGGTATCCTGCTTTGGGTGGTTTGTAGCGTCAATCATGTTTGGAGGTGTTCTGTTCGTTTTGCGTTTCAGCTTCTTTCTCCTTTTCGTGCTCTCGCTCTTGCACTTTATTTTCTCGTGTCCTTTCTCCTTCTCTTGCTTTTGGTCTTGCTCTTGCTTTCTCTCCTTCTCTTTCTCTTTAGCAGACGCGAGTTTTTTTTTTTTTTTTTTTTTAAGAAGTCCAAGGAACAAGACAGATGGCGCGAGTGAGCGTAGATCCTGGGCACCCAAAGAGTTGCCCGGGAACAGAGCTGGAAGCTCATTTGACTTGGCAGTGCTGGCTCTGTTTTGTTTGTTTTGGTTTCTCTTTAGGCTCCCTCTTGAGCTTAGGTTGCTTTGGGTTTATTTTGTCCCCTTCTGGTTGATCTGTGCTGCAGTGCTTGTATTTCAAGAGTTCCAAACACAGCCAAGAGGGTTGGTTGCGCAATTGGTTGCAACCAACCCCTGGTTCCTAAAGTGAAGGCAAAATAGTTTTGTTCCAGTAAGCAAAAGCGACACCAGAAGGACTGGACGGACTGGACGGACTTGGGACGGGATGCTCATTTGCCTCTGTAGGTCATTGCTGTGCCCTGAGCCCTGATTGTTCCAGGCGCGAGGGTTGATTTCCCAATTCCACCTATGTTCATTGTGTAGAAAGGGCAAGGAAACCCCAGATAATCCCAGGCGGGCTGTTTTCGGGAGTTCTTTAGCTTCGCACGCACTGCGCCTTTTTTTGAGCGGGCAAAATGCGCGGGGTAGGATGCATACGGCAGACGCATGGTGCCCTTGACAGCAGCACGTCGTTCCGAGGTTGGTTGTTTTGCTGTTGTCGTTCTTGGTGTTTCTCAAGGGGCACACACTTTGCTGTTGTATTTCTGGGTTTGGTTGTTTGCTTGCCGTTTGTTCTGCATAGTTTTTTCGAGTGACCCAGCCTCCAACCAAGATGTTGAGCTGCTCCTATTTCCCCGATCCCTCCGTCTTTTGGGCTGGCCGAGCCTGCGCGACTTGGGTGTGTCTGTTGTCCTAGGGTTTGATTCCTTTCCATGTTTGTCGACCATCCTTATCAACAAACCAGCTGTTTCCCTCGGAATTGGGTGGTTTTCTGGCAAGAAGGATTTCTTGGAAGAATGGCCGATTTTGGGAACTCCTTGTGGCTGGCGTTATATTGCGTACTGGTTCGTTCAATCAAGCAAACACCGCTTTGTGGTCCTGGCCGGCATGTTGACCTTTGCTCCCCTGTCGTCAATCCATTCTTCTATTGTTCTTTGGCCAGGATTTCGTGCTCTACAAGAAGCCGCCAAGCGGAAATCACGCTGCGTCAAACTGCCGTTGGGGTCCTGGCCAAAGAACATAGACAAATGGATTGACGACAGGGGATCAAAGGTCAACATGCCGGCCAGGACCACAACGCGTTGTGTGCTTGAATGAACCAGTCCGTCACACAAACGGGCAAAGCCGTTCGGTGCTTTTTGGTTGCGCAATATAACTCCAGCCACAAGGAGTTCCCAAATCGTACCGGGTGTAGGTTCGCCATTCTTCCCAGAAATCCTTCTTGGCCCCATTCTGCGGGAAACGGCTGGTTTGTTGTTTTGGATGGTCGACAAACATGGAAAGGAATCAAACTCTAGGACGACAGACACACCCAAATCGCGCGGGCCTGGTTTGACGCGTATTTCTTGGAGAGCATGACTGCCCGACCAACAAACAATTCAACCGTGCCAGGCGGCCGCAGGGCGGCCGCCTTGCGGCTCTTGTCTCTGCAAGGCTGGCTGACAGGGGGAATGTGCTAATTTGACAGACGGTCGACCTTTTTCACCAACATGTACTGTAGCAACTAGGATGTGGTGCATGCACCTATACCTATCACGCCCAATTGCCATGAGAAAGCAGATGAACACCCCAACCCGAAGATGTCCAGCAAAACAAGATTTCTGAATTCCAGAAGGACCACCCTGAATTACTCTACATTTCTCTGAGCGCACAAAGACACCGAGCTAAATTCCGACTCCCAAAGAATGCCTCGTGACCCCCATCACGGCTGGAATTCCCCCCACACGGTCGGATCTTGGATTGGGAATGGTCAAAGACCTGAGGTTTATTGCTGGCCTGATTTGGTCGAGTCCCGGATGCCGCCGCTGTATTGCATTTGTTCGTTTTTCCGATCTCGATGCGGCAGTCTCCTGGGGCCGAAAGGTGCAAATGGAAGAGAGGGGTTACTCAGACACTTTCGGAGACTCTTCGGCCTTCTCAAGAGATTTCAAGACGGTCAAGTGACCTAAGGCATGTCTCGGATTCCCCGAATCTCCGACATTTCATATATAGAGAATGATAAATAAATAAATAAATATATATATATATATATATATTCACGTGTTGAATACATAACAGTATTGTACAGATCGCCTACATGTGACGACCGTTACATGTCGGTACAAGGCCTTGAGCCTAGCCCACGCCAGCAGTACAAAAGATTACAACCGTGCCGTGTCGTTCACATCACAGGTCCAACACTTCAGATCAACAGATTCTACATTCACAACATTGAGTTGGTAGCGGAGCAGTGATTTCTGGTACACGATCCACGACCACAACCCAGGGTGAGCTCCTACACACACCCACAGGTTCAGGTACACAGTAGCGAGTAACATGGCGGCACAACAGCAACAGGAACAGCAGCTGGAAGGAATCCACAGACCACGGTTCACAGGAGAATACAACACCTTCAAAGAATGGAAGTACAAGATGACAGCATACTTGGGATTACAAGACCCAGCATACGAGCAATCAACAGGACAAGTTACAAACGACCAACTTGAGAATGTAGCACCTTCACAAGCAGTAGCAGAGCAATGGGTACAACTGAACAACAATGTACACTACCACTTGGTGAGCACATGCGGCGGACCAGCATCTACAATTTGCAGGCAAAAAAAACAGGGCAACGGATTTGAAACATGGCGACTGATACATGCAAGATACTCTATACCACTTGGCACACGAAGCATTGGGTACCTAACAAGGTTACTCAAACCACAACTTGATGAACAGAAGCTCGAAGAGAGCTTCACAACGTAGGAGTTTCAACTCTCCAGGTACGAACAAGACAACAACACACTACTACCAGATGCAGTCAAGATTGGAATACTGCTCAACGAGACAAAAGGACCACTACAGCCGCATTTACAACTTCAAGCAGGAAACATCACAACATATGCACAGATCAGATCAATGGTGATCGAGTACTACAGAGCAACAGCATCATTCACCAGGCTACAAGCAATCACATCAGGCAGCAACAATCAAGGACCGGCACCGATGGACATAGGAGCAACATGGTACAAGAAAGGAAAAGGAAAGAAGGGCAAGCACAAGGGCAAAGGAAAGCACAACAAAGGCAAAGGCTACGGCAACTACGGGAACAACCACAGCCACAACAACTACAAAGGAGGAAAAGGGAAGTACAATCAACAACCGGTTGGACAAGGAAATCCATTCAAAGGACAACATGGATATGGCAAAGGAAAAGGATACAGCAACAAAGGAAAAGGCAAAGGATACTACAACAACGAACAAGGAGGAAAAGGAGCAGAAGGAAAACAAGCAACAAATGTTTGCTACAGATGTGGACAACCAGGACACATGGCCAAACAATGCAGAGTTGCGATCTACAACTGTGACACAGGAACTTTAGTCACCAATGACCAGACAGATGACTAGGTACAATCAGGCACACTACGACAACAACTGGTATCATCAGGATCAGTCACAGATGCACCAACTGGCGCAACCACCACAGGTAGCAGATCCATCAGCAGTACCTATCTCAGGATTACATGAAGTAACCATCGCCATGATTGGCGCAACGCAACAACCACCAGACGACAACAAATGGGTCAGCCTCATGATTGACAGCGGTGCGGCTACACATGTATGCCCACTATGGTTTGCATCACAATTTCCGCTACACCAACTAGGACATGGCACAGGACCACAACTGCGAACAGTGACCAACCAGCACATCAAGCTTCACGGGTGATGGGTTTGCGTGACAAGCCACAGCGGACAACAGGTCGTACCATTTGACGTTTGTGAGGTTAAACAGCCACTTCTTTCGGTTACAAGGCTGGTGGAACAAGGTTTCCAACTTACACTGGATGACAATCCAAGACTACAGCACATCAAAGGCTTCAACAGCACTCTGGAGAACAGAAATGGCCTGTTCTTCCTACAAGCAGAAATCACAACATTGCCAAAAGGAACAAAGCTACAGATACACAACAAGGGCAGATTGGCATGATAGCACCGACCACAACGCTTACACCACAAGGTCCTGCAGACACAGGGTATGCAGGGGACTACTGGCAGTTCAACAGAGTACACAGGCAATACAGGAAGACACTTTTCACACCATCAAGAGCACAGTGTCCAGTTCCAGCAGCGCAACTAGAGGATTACAGGAAAACAACAATCAGGTCCAAGGACGGCGCAACAAATACATTTGAGGACAAGTATCGAATAACAGAAAATCCAAACAAAGCACAACCACAGATGTGGAAAGGCGAGACAGCCTTCAGGATCAACAAAGGCACAAAGTTGCCAGAAACGCTACAGCAACAGTTTACAACAAAGACACAGCCAAGGAGCGAGCCACAGAGGATCACACCACAAGTGATTCACTACGAGAGAGAAAACAACACCACCAACACTACAGGAGTCAGCAGCACCACACACCACCAAAGGTGCAGCTGGACAAGGAATTCCACATCCTTCAGAAGTACATCCTGGAGGAGACTACGGGTACAGAGAAGGCCCATACTGGAAGAGAGTACATGTTGAGCCTAGAACGGCGTTTTACATACCAGAGCAGACACACGACGGGCCAGACATCAAACGGCTCACACCTTGGAGACGGACCAAGGTACAACCAGTTGGAGGAGAAAGACAACACACAAGATTGATAGAACATGAATGGACAACACAGCCAGCAAAGACATCAGACAAGCCTTGGACAGGCTGGACACATTTTGAGGAACATCAGGAGTTCCCAACACAACTTGAGTCAGATGATGAGGAACAACAACAAGGCATAAAAGCAAAAGCAGTACAGGCGCCCAAGCAACCAACACGACAGGAGATACTTGAGCACAACGTGACACAATCTCCCTTGCAGGAGTTGGTGTCCAATATGCGCACAAGCAAGAGGCAGACAGAACAATCATCCAAAACAACATAGCAAGCCTCCAATCATACAGCTTGACTTCGGCTACATCAAAGGCTTTGATGATAGCAATGCACACCCAATTCTCACGGCAATTGACATCCAGTCAGGGATGATCATGGCACTACAAATGACAGACTACAGTCACACAGCTACAGCACTTCCTCATTGAGTGTGGAAGGACAACACGCACGATACTACAATCAGATCAGGAAGACTTCCTGACAGCGCTCACAACAGCAGTGGCCAACAATAATGGCAACATCACCACGAGGAACTCAGGAGCATACAGTTCACAATCACAAGGAGGAGTAGAGCGAGCACACAGAACATTGTTTGCGCAAATCAGAACACTCAAGGCACAAATCCGACAAAACTACAACAGAGACATTTCAATGAAACATCCACTCATGCCTTGGATAGTTCGACACAGTGCATACATCATGAACAGGTATGCAGTTCACAGCAATGGATGCACAAGCTACTTCAACAGATGGAACAGAGAGCAACATACACCACTTTGCAAGTTTGGTGAGACAGTGCGACACATGCTACCAACAGTGAAACAATTTCCAAAACCCGAGCCTAGATTCTACAACGGGATCTGGCTTGGCAAGGATACAACCACAGGCGAATCCTTGGGATCTGCAACAAGATTGTCAGAGCAAGGACAATCAGAAGGCAGATTGTGCCTCACAAATACAATCAGCAACTACTGGACTGTGTACACACAGGTCCATGGAAGACACCAGCATCAGCACTGCGCACACCAACTCTCACAACACCATTGACAATGCCAGCTACAAGCAAGGCACCACCATCACAGAAAGATGCAACAACAGAGCCAACATCTCCCATGGCTACATCTCCAACACACCAGAAGCGACCAGCACTGCCAGCACCACCGCCTGCATCACCCACAAGAGAAAGAGATGACACAATAGCAGAAGGCAGTACAGGCAAGCAACAGCGCAGCACAGCAGAAAGACAAGCACTTGAGCGACCTACAACATCAGAACAACCAAAGAGCAAGATCAGGATAAACGCCATCGAGTTCACAACAAAGGATGATAAACAAATGCAAACAACATCCAATGAAGATGCAAAAGAAATCAACAATGAAAGGATCCTACTAGAGCCAATCCTACATGACACAGAAGACTTGGATCCACAACGGGTAGCACAAGGAATGAAGAAGGAAGTACAGCAAATGAAAGATCAATCAGTCTTTACAGAGATTGATGGCAACATGATGACACCAGAACAACAGGCGAACATCATCGAGTCTAAATGGGTTCTCAAACAGAAACACAACGAAGTGCGAGCACGCATAGTAGCAAAGGGCTACACAGAACCCGTTACAGACCACGATCTCTTGTTTGCAAGTACACCATTGTTTTGCATACTGAGGATACTCCTCACAATGGCATTGGTGTACAACTGGTCGGTCAGCACAGGAGATGTCAGTGTTGCATGTCTACATGCAGAAGCAATCTTCTACAACCTGGTAATGCGACCACCACATGAGTTCTACAATGATGAAAACAGACACATAATGCGGCGGCTGAACAAAGCCATTTATGGCCTACGATCATCACCAAAACAATGGCAAGACCACATAGCACACACAGTCGACTTGGACTTGTGAGATGCACAACAGAAAGCAATGTTTACAGATCAGGTCTACATCATGATCTATGTGGACGATCTCCTTTTCATAGGAGTACAGAACATCATCAACACGCCCTTCAGCAGGATACAACAGGAAGTTCTGCTGAGACACACAGGCCACCTAACAATTGGATCAACAATACATTGCCTTGGCAGGAACATTTCACACAAAGGCGACCACATTGACATCAGCAGAACACAAGCAACAATAGCACTTTCATCAGCAGAATCAGAACTGTGCGCAATTGGTACAGCGGCACAGGAGAGCCTCTACATCAGCAATTTCATCAAGGAAGCATTTGAGGTACGCACCAACATCAGGATACACACAGACAGCATCAGCACAGGTTGTTAAACAACAGGTGCGCAGTTCACACATGTTTGTTTTACTACCAAACGGCCGGCACATGCTCTTTTTAGCTTTAGGTTGGATCAACCCTGAAGCTTCTACAACCCCCTTTTACATCCTTTGGGACAACAACTTTTGCATGACATTCTGTACATGTTTCCGTCAATGGTTCAGTACATGCTGCAGCCATTTCCTTAGACACTCGGCTTTTACATCAATGGCACATCGCGCATACAATACTTTGCATCCACGGATGATGGTTCCGGACGGATTTACATAGGAACCGGTGGACGTCATCGTTCCGACTTCCCCGGAGGAACCCCAGGATTACACTACGGTGTTGATCCCACTTACAGTGGAACAGTACACCTTCATGACAACTGTTACAACGGAGCAGAATCAGGTACAAAAGATCCCGGGCTACATGCGATGCCCCACATTGGGTTTCGTCGGTATGTTGTGCAGCATCATGGATTGCATTGGCTACATCAGCTGGTTGATACACGAGGGCCATGACAGTACAGTCGACTTGGGCACATTCTTTGTGTACAAGCTCAGCCTGCAGATGTAGACAGCAGAACTGTTTCAGAATGTCTATGAGAAGAGCATTACAGTTTTCAACCGCGGGTACATCGGACAGGTCTTACAGCTGCACAAGGAGTGTACATGGGACCTGACACCTACAGAACGGGCGTCTGGGATTTTCTACAAGCTTACAGGGCACATCGCCAACCTGTACAAGAATTACAATTTGACCAAGGACTACATCATTCTTCAGCACATCATTATCCCTATCGAGAAGGTACTGAATACAAAGCATCCCCTCGACAGGATCCATGCAGGTCTCGATGGCTTTGAACCATCATACATATCCTGCAGTACAGACCATCTCGGAGCCTTTGAAGACAATGGTCATCGAGTACATTGTCCAACATGGAATACAGCTGATGGGAAACAGCACGGACCTGATCCCCGGACAGATTGGGTACAGCGACCAACGCTTGCAGGAGATTGACAGCGCCATGATTTTGTCACAACATCAAGGATACAAGCTGCTCAACAAAAAGAAGGTCATGGACGACAGCACTTGAGTACATCAAGTACATTTTGCCACAATGGCACACCGCAACTCGTGGTATAATTGATCCGACAGCAAGGGACATCGATGTGCAGTACATCTGCTTTCTGGCTATCGCATCATCCCAATCCACAAGGACATTTGTACATTTTGCAAAGTGTGCTAACATAGCAATATTTGAGGAGGGGTGTTAAACACAAAACAGTCTTGCACAGATCGCCTACATGTGACGACCGTTACATGTCGGTACAAGGCCTTGAGCCTAGCCCACGCCGGCAGTACAAAAGATTACAGCCGTGCCGTGTCGTTCGGATTATAGGTTTAACACTTCAGATCAACAGGTTCTACATTCACAACATTGAGTTTAACATCACGGCTCCCCGACTTTCGCCTCTTCGGTCTTGTTCGCCCCGCAGGGCCTCAAAGACTCTGCGCCTCGGCTCGGTGAGGCGGGCGGTCAAAGGTGTTGCGCCTCAACGCCGTTTTTCCGGCGACTCCGAGGACGGCGTTCGGGGGGCTTTGGGCGATGCCGGCTCGACGGCTCGACGCCGTGGAGTCGTGTTCGGAGGTTTTCGGACCAAGAGTGGAATCTCAGGGTGGCTTTGCAGAGGAAGGGCCATTGCAATGAGGATTTCATGTCGACAGTTGAACGGTGAGGTCACGGTTTGTGAAGTTGTGCCAGATATCACCGGTCGGGAACTCAAGGAGCGCATCAAGGAGTGCCAGGTTCGGGATGAAATCGCACGCGAAACAACCCGTGTCGATATTCTTGTGGGGACAAGATTGATGACGAACGACGAGACGGCTGCAGATGCAGGCCTTTCGCCAGAGTCAGAGGTGACCGTAGTATTGAAACAAAACGCTGCGACCTGCTCCCACAAGGCGGAGCTTGACCAATTTGGCGAGGAGATTGACTTGGAGACCGCATTTGTGGTTGAAATCCCAAGCGGTGCTACTGAAATTGTTGAAAACGCATTTACACACTGTGACACTCTGGCACGCGTGACCATTCCGGACTCAGTGACCCACATTGGCGATGGTGCCTTTTTTAGCTGCAGCTCCTTGGTTAGTGTGACCATCCCAGACTCAGTGACCCGGATTGGGCATCTTGCCTTTTTAGGATGCCGCTGTTTGGCAAGCTTGACCATCCCAGACTCAGTGAGCCAGATTGGGACTAATGCCTTTTCAGGATGCAGCTCCTTGGCTAGCGTGACCATCCCAGACTCAGTGACCCGGATTGGGACTAATGCCTTTTCAGCATGCAGCTGTTTGGCTAGTGTGACCATTTCAGACTCAGTGACCCTGATTGGGCATGGCGCCTTTTCAAGATGCAGCTCCTTGGCAAGCTTGACCATTTCAGACTCGGTGACAAACATTGGCGATGGTGCCTTTGAATACTGCAGCTCCTTGGCTAGTGTGACTATCCCAGACTCAGTGACCCGGATTGAGAGTGGTGCCTTTTCAGGATGCTGCCGTTTGGCAAGCTTGAATATCCCAGACTCGGTGACCCACATTGGCGATCGTGCCTTTCAATACTGCAGCTCCTTGGCTAGTGTGACCATCCCAGACTCAGTGACCTGGATTGGGACTAATGTCTTTTCAGGATGCAGCTCGTTGGCTAGCGTGACCATCCCCGACTCAGTGACCTGGATTGGGACTAATGCCTTTTCAGGATGCAGCTGTTTGGCTAGTGTGACCATCCCAGACTCAGTGACCCAGATTGGGAATAATGCCTTTTCAGGATGCAGCTGTTTAGCTAGTGTGACCATCCCAGACTCAGTGGCCCTGATTGGGAATAATGCCTTTTCAGGATGCAGCTGTTTGGCTAGTGTGACCATCCCAGACTCAGTGACCCGGATTCAGATTGGTGTCTTTTCAGGATGCAGCTCGTTGGCTAGTGTGACCATCCCCGACTCAGTGATCCAGATTGCAAAAAATACCTTTGAAAACTGCAACTCCTTAGCTTGTGTGACTGTCCCTGATTGCGTGATTGAGGAGGATGCCTTCGCAGGATGCAGTGCTTTGACTTTGGTCGTTCCCATATCTGGGAGAAGGTTGAGGGTTGCCGCCCTGACGGGCTGCAAGCAGATTCAAGCAAAAGAATGCGCATGTCAAGAGTGCAAGTACAAGTGGTTTCTGAATGGCTGGGTGTGTCCTCGACGGTGGGGATCTTGACCTTCCTCGAGAAGTTTTTTGTAGCACGTTGTACAACTGAATGATGGTTGCACACTGAATCATCTCAATCTCTATACATCCGCGCTGCTTGCGAAAAGGCGGCTGGCTTGCTGCTGGCTCCACAAAGGCATGCCCGGTGACGCTTATATATCACGTTCAACATTCAACATATTTGGTGGGATGCATCCCGCGTCAAGATTGAATCGGCTATGATTTGGACTGATTTAGTCCTCGACCCGGATGGCGCTGTATGTCATCGCTCGCGTTCCCCATCTCGTGGTCGGTCATTTTCCCATGTCCTCTGAGACAAAGAAGGTCTTCTGTCCCCGGGTTTTCAGTGTTAGACACCTTGAATCATTGAATGTGCGGTTCGGGGTGTAAAACAGGGGATTGAACAAAGGGGTGGTGTGTACGGTGCGTCCTTCGGCCGTGCGCTAAGCGGAGCGCCCAGCTCTGTCCGTTGGCTCGTTCGCAGGATCCAAATCTCCGTGCGTCGGCCCACTCTGCTCCTTGGCGGGATGAACTGATGCGCTAGGCCCCCCAGCAATTGGTGCCCTTCTCTCCCGTTTCTTTTTTGGTTGGGAGGGCTCAAACCTACTAAAATAGACTACAGAAAAAGGGTGCTCTTATTCTAAGCTCTCTACTGGAGGAGAATATTCAAAACACAACGACACATGGACGGAAAATGAGCCACTTGTTCAAAACCCGGGTAGATGATCCGGTTGGTAAGGGACAATCCCTGTGCCATGAATAGCTGCAGCCGCCTTCCTTCTTGTTTCTTTACGTGGCTCTGGGATTACGACCCGGGTTTTGATTATGACTCAACTGACTTTCGAAGAGCAACATGCTTCTTCGGCTTTTAAAGGGGCAAAGAGAGCACCGCCGGTGTTTGGTGTTTCCGCTGTCTTCGTATTGCCAATTTTCGACAATTTAGTATTGTCAAGACTCGCTCTCAGATTCCCTGTACCTCATTTACTCTTGCCAATTCCAGACTTGGCAAAACAAGTTTGACATGAAAGCAAACGAACCACGCAACCGCCAGATGAAGCAGATTCAGGGCCTTTTGTGAGCGACGCCCTTTGCGCCAACTGTTTGGCCTTACGGTTTTTAGATAAAAGAAGGTGTCCTAAACAGGGCTCCTTAAAAGATACATTTTTCCCCTTTGACACAAAATAAAGGGAAACCATTTACAAGGCAATGTTCAGGTGTATAATGTAAGGATCCCTGCTAGATACACAAAAAGTTGCCGTCCACTTGCAAACTTATGATTTAGATCCGAGGCCTCTAGGCCTTTGAGCTGTTTTTTTCGGGATTTTTTTCGGCGCTTCCCCGGGTCTTTGCGCACAGCTTGGGGAGAGCACCTGGGTGACCCGGGTTGGTGTTGTGGGGGACGGACGGAACGGGCGTGGGCACGCAGTTGGACGCGGTGAGGCAACTTCAGATTGGCAGATTGCCCTTTGGTGTGGGTTGGGGGGGGACTTGGGGATGCGCAGCAGCCTCACCTCTAAAGCACCGATCCAATGATGCCTTCAAGCTAGCCTTCTGTTTGCTTCGCTTACCAGCGCTCCCAATGTGCGTAGCATGCCATCACATGCGTGGATGAAAGCAGGGCGGAAAAGCCTCAGTCGTGTTTTGTCCCCTCAAGGCATGGCCTTGGAACGGTGCATTCTCCAAATAGAAGCAAGCTTCTCCCCTGTTCCTTACTGTATGCTCTTGTAGCATTCTGAAAGACATTTGGTCATTGCAGTCGTTGCTTGTACGGTTTCTCCAAGTTTGGTCTATTTTGTTTGCGACAGGTGATGATCAAAGGGGCATGTTTGGAAGTCTGGGGAATCAATCAGCATGGGAAAAAGGAAACAGCTTACAAAAGCTCAACTCCGGCTACAACTTGCTGGAGCTCAGTAGGGAGTGACCCGGTTTGGGCATGAAGCGATTGGGATTCCAAAGCATAGGATGGATTTTGATTTTTTCCGGGGGTCTTTCCATTTCTCATTCCCCCATCGAACCCAGGGCAGTGTTGAGTTGAGTTGCCGGCGTATCTCGCCGCACGGCGCATGCGAACGACCCGAGGCCGTTCCCTGGAACTCCCGTGCCTCCGTGGCGCCAGGCCGCCACTTGATGCCGACTCTCGGCTGAAGGCGTCGGGGTTTTTCGACGGGCTCCGTTCCGTTGCGTTTGGTGTGTACCGGTTGCTTGTTGTTCCTTTCCCATGTCTTTTTTTCTGGCCATCCTTCATCCTTCTTGCCTTTTCCCCGAGTTGGGTGGATTTCTGGAAAGGATCCGTGGGGCAGCCATGAGCTAGGATGGTTCCGGGCTTACATCTCCACATGGGTATCCTGCTTTGGGTGGTTTGTAGCGTCAACCAGGTTTGGGGGTGTTCTGTTTGTTTTGCGTTTCAGCTTCTTTCTCCTTTTCGTGCTCTCGCTCTTGCACTTTATTTTTCTCGTGTCCTTTCTCCTTCTCTTGCTTTTGGTCTTGCTCTTGCTCTTGCTTTCTCTCCTTCCCTTTCTCTTTAGCAGGCGCGAGTTTTTTTCGAGAATTCCAAGGAGCAAGACGGATGGCGCGAGCGAGCGTGGATCCTGGGAACCCAAAGAGTTGCCCGGGAACAGAGCTGGAAGCTCATTTGACTTGGCAGTGCTGGCTCTTTTTTGCTTTTTGTTTCGGTTTCTCTTTAGGCTCCCTCTTGATTTTGTCCCCTTCTGGTTGATGCGTGCTTGTATTTGAAGAGTTCCAAACACAGCCAAGAGGATTTCTGGGAAGAAGGATTTCTGGGAAGAATGGCGAACCTACACCAGGTATGATTTTGGGAACTCCTTGTGGCTGGCGTTATATTGCGCAACCAAAAAGCACCGAACGGCAAGCCCGCTTTGTGGTTGACCTTTGCTCCCCTGTCGTCAATCCATTCTTCTATTGTTCTTTGGCCAGGACCCCAAAGGCGTGATTTCCTCTTGGCGGCTTCTTGGAGAGCACGAAATCCGGCAATTCAACCATGCCAGGCGGCCGCATGGCGGCCGCATTGCGGCTCTTGTCTCTGCAAGGCTGGCTGACAGGGGGAATGTGCTGATTTGACAGACGGTCGACATTTTTCACCAACACTGTAGCAACTAGGATGTGGCGCATGCACCTATACCTATCACGCCCAATTGCCATGAGAAAGCAGATGAACACCCCAACCCGAAGATGTCCAGCAAGACAAGATTTCTGAATTCCAGAAGGACCACCCTGAATTACTCTACATTTCTCTGAGCGCACAAAGACACCGAGCCAGATTCCGACTCCCAAAGAATGCCTCGTGACCCCTATCACGGCTGGAATTCCCCCCACACCGTCGGATCTTGGATGGGGAATGGTCAAAGACCTGAGGTTTTTTTGCTGGCCTGATTTGGTCGAGTTCCGGATGCCGCCGTGTTGCATTTGTTCGTTTTTCCTATCTCGATGAAGCAGTCTCCTTGGGCCGAAAGGTGCAAATGGAAGAGAGGGGTTACTCAGACACTCAAGAGATTTCAAGATGTTCATGTCTCGGATTCCCCGGATCTCCGACATTTCATATATAGAGAATGATACATACATGGTATTACGGCCCCGTATTTAAACAAGAAACTGCGCAATCCTTTTATGCCGTAGCTTTGGCTCTTTTCCGTGGGGGAGTGTCTCCTTGCATGGGAGACCCTCCTACCTGCGTTGAGTGCCGAGGTAAGTGGGGCCCTCCTCAAGGGGTCTTGGTGCAAGGATTGCAGGGCCTACGTGAGGATTGGGATCCTGATCAAGGACACGAGCCTCCTTTTCTGCTGGGAGGAAGCGCTCGTGGAGATCCAGGACGTCATTGACATTGGATTGGCCCAGGCATCCTCGGCCCTGAGCACTGGTGGTGAGCCCTCCCAGGTCAGGGAGAGGAGGAGAAGGCTTTCCGGGTGAGAGGAGTGAGGAGCGCTCACGGAGCCGAAGGAGGAGAAAGAAGGCTAGGGATAGCCGGGGACAAAAGACAGCCGCAAGAGCAAGTCCCGACAGAGGGACTACAAGAGGAGGGCAGATCGCTCTCCGAGCGCGAGGCCAAGGAGCTCGGGAAGGAAGAAGAGCACAGAGGAGTCGCCTCTAGAGGAGCCAGAGCTGCCAAAGGAGGAGACGGAGCTGGACAAGGTGAAGAGGGAGAGGTCCCCGACCGAATCTTCTGAGGAGCCGGAGGCGCCAGCAGTAAGACCGCCCAAGACTCCACCACAACCACTCCCAGGAACCCCCGTGGCGCACACAGTCCTGGGCAGGAGCTCAGCCGAAGTGGTTCGGGAAGAGTAATGGAATGACCAAGAGAATCAAGCAGGCGAACTATAGGGAAAAATACATAAACAAGATGCCGCCCAAAGCAAAAGGGAAGGCGCGAGCTCGGGCGAAAGCCAGGGCTCTTCGGAGGCCCGCAGCTGCAGGAGGTGAGATGAGGAGACCGGCAAGAACACATCAATTCCCACCACTTTGCTGTGGAGGGTTCGTGAAATCTCCACTTTATGCTCACCGTTTCTTGCACCTCACGGACTCGCTGGTGGTACTTCACGCGCTGAGCCGGGGGCGTTTGTCAAGTCGAAAACTCAGGCGCGCCATTTGCCGAATGAGTGCTGTCTTGCTTGCCAGTGGACATCAAGCTCTCTGGGGCTATGTCCACACCTCCCAGAACCCCGCCGATCGCCCCTCTCAGGGGCACACGGAAATCATGGGTCGCAAGCAGACAGGATCAAAGTTCGGCAAAAGCTAGGTAAGTTGAAAGACTTGACGGTGCAGCCTCCAACAAGGCAACCGTATGCTAAAGCCCGGCGTGGGTTTTTACAATTTTTTACTCAGAATCAATTAGAGCTGCCCCGGGAGAGGGCGCGCATGGACGCCTTAGTCAGCGATTTTCTCGAGCATCTGTGGAGCACTGGTGAAGGTAGAGGGCTCGCCTGCGACACCGTGGCATCGCTTCAAGACTTTGGCCCCAAGCTGAAGGGTCAGCTGCAAGGGTCTTGGCGGCTTTTAAAGGCTTGGCGTGCCGATGAGATACCTAACCGAGCCCGCCATTGACTGAGAAGATGTTGCAAGCCATGCTATGCCTTGTTCCATGAGTGGTACTCGTTTGCCTTGTCGCTGTGAGAACCTGAGAGTTGCTCGCCCTGAAGAACTCTCACATGGCCATGACTGGGCCTTCGTCGCCCGTTGACCAAAAGCGGTAAGCGGCAAGGAGCTGCCGAAAGTGTTTCAATTGGTGTCATCCCCGTTTTACATTTCCTCTGGCGTTGGAAAGCCCTGTATGAACCCCATAGCCCCCTTGTGACCAAAGGGCATGTGTGGAAACAGCGCTTGGAGTGCCTTGAGAAACTCGGCCTTCAGGATTTGGGACTTAGGCCCGACTCTTTGAGACGTGGGGGGGGGCCACATTTTGGTTCTCTAGACATGGGAACTTTGACAAGTTGCTCCAACAGGGACGTTGGGCAGCCGCTCGCACCGCTCGCATATATCAAATTGAAGGGTTGGCCCTCATGAGTGAGATGAAAGTTTCAGCGAAACTTTTGCTACCATTTCTCGGAATATTTCAGAATTCGAGGTTTCAGCCAACGCTTGAGCGTCCTCGTAAGAGGAGGCCAGGGGGGGGGACGTGGAAAGCAAAGAAAAAGGGGTGCTTTGGCACAGGCATTCCCCAGCTGCGCACGAGGCCCAGGCTAGCTTCGGTTTGGCGGAGCTACCTGGGGGGCGCGGGGCGGGCATCACGCCAAGCCGGAAAAGAGTGGTGTTCGGGGCCCCTCTTTTCTGTTGCCCATGGATGGGCTGGCCAAGGGGGCCATTGTACTGGGGAAGAGTACCTGAACTTGCTTTCTTTATTAATATGACAACTACCTGCTTGCTGATGCACCATCAAAAGGAGCGCAGTTGAGTGTTTACATATATATCTATATATAGACATATTCGCGGCTCCCCGACTTTCGCCTCTTCGGTCTTGTTCGCCCCGCAGGGCCTCAAAGACTCCGCGCCTCTCGGTGAGGCTGGCGGTCAAAGGTGTTCCGCCTCAACGCCGTTTTTGCGGCGACTCCGACGACGGCGTTCGATGCCGGCTCGACGGCCTCGGAGTCGTGTTTGCGGATCTTGGGGGTTTTCGGACCAAGAAAGGAATCTCAAAATATTGACTTTGTAGAGACCCGCCATGGCAATGAGGATTTCATTTCGACAGTTGAACGGTGAGGAAACGGTTTGTGAAGTTGTGCCAGATATCACCGGTCGGGAACTCAAGGAGCGCATCAAGGAGTGCCAGCTTTGGGATGATGTCACACGCGAAACAACCCGTGTCGACATTCTTGTGGGGACAAGATTGATGACGAACGACGAGACGGCTGCAGATGCAGGCCTTTCGCCAGAGTCAGAGGTGACCGTAGTATTGAAACAAAACGCTGCGACCTGCTCCCACAAGGCGGAGCTTGACCAATTTGGCGAGGAGATTGACTTGGAGACCGCATTTGTGGTTCAAATCCCAAGCGGTGCTACTGAAATTGTTGAAGATGCATTTGAAGACTGCGACACTCTGGCACGCGTGACCATTCCGGACTCAGTGACCCACATTGGCGCTGGTGCCTTTGAAGGATGCAGCTCCTTGGCTAGTGTGACCATCCCAGACTCAGTGACCCGGATTGGGCCTGCTGCCTTTGCAGACTGCAGCTCCTTGGCTAGTGTGACCATCCCAGACTCAGTGTCCTGGATTGGGCGTGCTGCCTTTCCAGGATGCAGCTCCTTGGCTAGTGTGACCATCCCAGACTCAGTGACCCAGATTGGCTATGGTGCCTTTCAACGATGCAGCTCCTTGGCTAGTGTGACCATCCCAGACTCAGTGACCCAGATTGGCGAAGGTGCCTTTCAACACTGCAGCTCCTTGGCTAGTGTGACCATCCCAGACTCAGTGACCAGATTGGCGATGAGGCCTTTTCAGATTGCAGCTGCTTGGCTGGTGTGACCATCCCCGGCTCAGTGACCCACATTGGCGATCTTGCCTTTGAAAGGTGTAGTTCTTTGGCTAGTGTGACCATCCCAGACTCAGTGACCCTGATTGCGCATAGCGCCTTTGAAAGCTGCAGCTTGTTGGCTAGTGTGACCATCCCCGACTCAGTGACCCACATTGGCGATCGTGCCTTTAAAAGCTGCAGCTCCTTGGCTAGTGTGACCATCCCAGACTCAGTGACCCAGATTGGCAATAATGCTTTTTCAGGATGCAGCTCCTTGGCTACTGTGACCATCCCCGGCTCAGTGACCCACATGGGCTGTTGTGTCTTTAAAGACTGCAGCTCCTTGGCTAGTGTGACCATCCCAGACTCAGTGACCCAGATTGATTTCAATGCCTTTGCAGGCTGCGGCTCGTTGGCTAGCGTGACCATCCCCGACTCAGTGGAAAGGATTTTGACAAATGCCTTTAAAAGCTGCGTCTCCTTAACTTGTGTGACTGTCCCTGATTGCTTTATTGAGGAGGATGCCTTCGCAGGATGCAGTGCTTTGACTTTGGTCGTTCCCATATGTGGAAAAAGGAGAAGGTTGAGGGTTGCCGCCCTGACGGGCTGCAAGCAGATTCAAGCAAAATAATGTGCATGCCAAGAGTGCGAGTACAAGTGGTTTCTGAATTGCTGGGTGTGTCCTCGACGGTGGGGATTTTGAGCTTGCTCGAGAAGCTTTTTGTAGCACGTTGTATAACTGAATGATGGTTGCACACTGAATGATCTGAATCTCTATACATCCGCGCTGCTTGCGAAAAGGCGGCTGGCTCGCTGCTGGCTCCACAAAAGCATGCCCGGTGACGCTTATATAGCACGTTCAATATTCTGGGATGCATCCGGCGGGGTCAAATTTGAATCGGATATGATTTGCAGGACTGATTTGGTCCTCGACCCGGATGGCGCTGTATTTCATTGCTCGTGTTCCCCATCTCGTGTGGTCATTTTCCAATGTCCTCTGGGGGGAGAAGGCCTTCTGTCCCGGGGCGAATTGTTCAATTTTGAATCGGTTCGGGGTGTCAAACAGGGGATTGAACAAAGGGGTGGTCCGTCCTTCGGCCTCCTAGGGAAGGTTCCAATCGTGCTCTGAGCGCCCAGCTCTGTCCGTTGCGGGCTCGTTCGCAGGCCAAATCTCCAAGTCGGCCCTGCACTCTTCTTGGGCAAGGCCTGGCGGGACGAACTGATGCACTAGGTCCCTAGCTAGGTGCCCTTCTCTCCCAACTTTTTTGGTTGGGAGGGTTCCCCTACTAAAATAGACTACAGAAAAAGGTGCCCTTATTCTAACCTCTCTACTGGAGGACGTGGTGAATATTCAAAAGGACACATGGATGGAAAATCAGCCTCCCCGGGTAGATGAAGGTTAGTAAGGGGCAATCCCCTTGCCATGAATAGCTGCGGCCGCCTTCCTTCTTGTTTCTTTACGTGGTTCTGGGATTACGACCCGGGTTTTGATTATGACTCAACTGACTTTCGAAGAGCAACATTTTCCTTCGGCTTTTAAAGGGGCAAAGAGAGCACCGCCGGTGTTTGGTGTTTCCGCTGTCTTCGTATTGCCAATTTTCGACAATTTAGCATTGCCAAGACTCGCTCTCAGATTCCCTGTGCCTCATTTACTCTTGCCAATTCCAGATTTAGCAAAACTATGAAAGCAAACGAACCACGCAACCCCCAGATGAAGCAGATTCAGGGCCTTTTGTGAGCGACGCCCTTTGCGCCAACTGTTTGGCCTTACGGCTTGTAGATAAAAGAAGGTGTCCCAAATCCGAAGAAACAAAAAGCTGCTTTGCCTTGCAAAATTATGACTTGGATCCGAGGCCTCTAGGCCTTTGAGCCGTTTTTTCGGGATTTCTTTCGGCGTTTTTTCCTCGGGTCTTTGCCCAAAAGGCTTGGGGAGAGCACCTGACCCGGGTTGGTTTTGGGACGGACGGGGCGGGCCTGGGCCTTGGACGCGGTGAGGCGTGGCTTCGGATTGGCAGATTGCCCAATGGCGTGGGTTGGGGGGAACTTGATGCGCTACAGCCTCACCTCAGCACCGATATGATCAAAATTCAAGCTAGCCTTCTGTTTGGTCCTCTCGCGCTCCCAATGTGCGCATCACATGGTCATTGCAGTCGTTGCTTGTACGGTTTCTCCAAGATGCGCGCGGTTTTGTCCATTTTGTTTAGGTGATGATCAAAGGGGCATGTTTGGAAGTCTGGGGAATCAATCAACATGGGAAAAAGGAAGCAGCTTACAAAAGCTCAACTCAGGGCTACAACTTGCTGGAGCTCAGTAGGGAGTGACCCGGTTTGGGCATAAACCGATTGGGATTCCCTGAAAGCATAGGATGGAAGGTGTTGTTTTTTCATTCCATTCATTTCTCATTCCCTGCCCATCGAACCAAGGGAAGTGTTGTGTGAGTCGAGTTGCCAGCGTATCTGTTCCAGGGGTCTTGTTGCAACCTTTGAGAAAATTGGCGACCTATCTGCCCCCTCAAAAAGGAATCCATTTTTCACCAGGAAATGGTCGATCCCCCTCATTTTTCCCCCAAAGGGACCAGGAATCCATTTTTCCCCGCAGAATTGGGCCAAGAAGGATTTCTGGGAATATCTGGGAATGGCGAACCTACACCAGGTACAATTTTGGGAACTCCTTGTGGCGTTATATTGCGCAACCAAAAAACACCGAACGGCTTTGCCCATTTGTATGACGGACTGGTTCATTCAAGCTCACAACGCGTTGTGGTCCTGGCCGGCATGTTGACCTTTGCTCCCCTGTCGTCAATCCATTTGTCTATGTTCTTTGGCCAGGACCCCAACGGCAGTTTGACGCAGCGTGATTTCCGCTTGGCGGCTCCCTGGTTTGACGCGTATTTATTGGAGAGCATGACTGCCCGACCAACAAACAATTCAACCATGCCAGGCGGCCGCAGGGCGGCCGCATTGCGGCTCTTGTCTCTGCAAGGCTGGCTGACAGGGGGAATGTGTTGATTTGACAGACGGTCGACCTTTTTCACCAACATGTACTGCAGCAACTAGGATGTGGTGCATGCACCTATACCTATCACGCCCAATTGCCATGAGAAAGCAGATGAACACCCCAACCCGAAGATGTCCAGCAAGACAAGATTTTTGAATTCCAGAAGGACCACCCTGAATTACTCTACATTTCTCTGAGCGCACAAAGACTCCGAGCCAAATTCCGACTCCCAAAGAATGCCTCGTGACCCCTATCACGGCTGGAATTCCCCCCACACGGTCGGATCTTGGATGGGGAATGGTCAAAGACCTGAGGTTTTTTGCTGGCCTGATTTGGTCGAGTTCTGGATGCCGCTGTGTTGCATTTGTTCGTTTTTCCTATCTCGATGAAGCAGCTCCTTGGCTAGTGTGACCATCCCCGACTCAGTGACCAAGATTAGTGTTCATGCCTTTGCAGGATGCCGCTCCTTGGCAAGCTTGACCATCCCAGACTCAGTGACCCAGATTGGCGATGGTGCCTTTCAAAACTGCAGCTCCTTGGCTAGTATGACCATCCCAGACTCGGTGACCCAGATTGGCTATGGTGCCTTTCAAAGCTGCAGCTCCTTGGCTGGTGTGACCATCCCCGACTCAGTGATCCAGATTGAGGGTGGTGCCTTTTCACAATGCAGCTCCTTAGTTAGTGTGACCATCCCCGACTCAGTGACCCAGATTGGCCGTGGTGCCTTTCAATACTGCAGCTCCTTGGCTAGTGTGACCATCCCAGAGTCAGTGACCCAGATTGGCGATGGTGCCTTTTCAAGATGCAGCTCCTTGGCTAGTGTGACCATCCCAGACTCGGTGACCCAGATTGGCTATGGTGCCTTTCAATACTGCAGCTCCTTGGCTAGTGTGACCATCCCCGACTCAGTGATCCAGATTGCGAAAAATGCCTTTCGACACTGCAGCTCCTGAGCTTGTGTGACTGTCCCTGATTGCGTGATTGAGGAGGATGCCTTCGCAGGATGCAGTGCTTTGACTTTGGTCGTTCCCATATCTGGGCGAAGGTTGAGGGTTGCTGCCCTGACGGGCTGCAAGCAGATTCAAGCAAAAGAATGTGCATGTCAAGAGTGCGAGTACAAGTGGTTTCTGAATGGCTGGGTGTGTCCTCGACGGTGGGGAACTTGACCTTCCTCGAGAAGCTTTTTGTGGCACATTGTATAACTGAATGATGGTCGCACACGGAATCATCTCAACCGCACTGCTTGCGAAAAGGCGGCTGGCTTGCTGCTGGCTCCACTTGTGGGCATGCCCAGTGACGCTTATGTATCACGTTCATTCAAAATACTTGGGATGCATCCCGCGTCAAGTTTGAATCGGATATGACTTGGACTGATTTGGTCCTCGACCCGGATGGCGCTGTATGTCATCGCTCGTGTTTCCTATCTCGTGTGGTCATTTTCCAATGTCCTCTGAGTTGAATCTGCGGCTCGGGGTGTCAAACAGGGGATTGAACAAAGGGGTGGTGCGTCCTCCTTCTGCCTCCTTTAAGGGAATGTTCCAATCGTGCGCTGCCCAGCTCTGTCCGTTGCGCCCTGCACTCTGCTTCCTTGGGCAAGGCCTGGCGGGATGAACTGATGCCCCAGCAATTGGTGCCCTTCTCTCCCGTTTCTTTTTTGGTGAGGGTTCAAACCTAGTAAAATAGCCCTTATTCTAACCTCTCTACTGGAGGACGTGGTGAATATTCAAAAGGACACATGGATGGAAAATGAGCCACAGGCTCAAAACCCAGGTAGATGGTTAGGTTAGTACGGGACAATCCCAACTTAACCATAAAGAGCTGCGGATCCCCGCCTTCTTATTTATTTAAGCATGGTTCTGGGATTATGATTATGACTCAACTGACTTTCGAAGAGCAACATTTTTCTTCGGCTTTTGAAGGGGCAAAGAGAGCACCGACGGTATTTGGTGTTTCCGCGGTCTTAGTATTGCAATTTTCGACAATTTATTGTTCCAAGACTCGCTCTCAGATTCCCAGTACTTCATTTACTCTTGCCAATTCCAGCTTTAGCAAAACAAGTTTGACATGAAAGCAAACGAACCACGCAACAGCCAGATGAAGCAGATTCACGGCCTCTTGTCGGTAACGCCCTTTGCGCCAACTGTTTGGCCTGACGTTTTTTGATAAGAGAAGGTGTCCGAAATACATAAAACAAAAGGCTGCTTTGCCCTGCAAAATTATGGTTTGGATCCGAGGCCGCTTGGCCCTTGAGCCATTTTTTTCTCGGGTTTTTTTCCGGCGTTTTTTTTCTTGTTGTTTTTTTCTGCGGGTCTTTGCCCAGAGCTTGGGGAGACCACCTGACCCAGGTTGGTTTTGGGACGGTTGCGTGGCTTGGACGCGGGCTTTTGGACGCGAGGCAACTTCAGATTGGCGGATTCCCCTGTGGTGTGGGTTGGGGGGGGAACTTGGGGATGCGCAACAGCCTCACCTCTAAAGCACCAATCCAATGAATCCTTCAAGCTAGCCAGGGAATCAATCAGCATGGGAAAAAGGAAACAGCTTACAAAAGCTTCACTCAGGGCTACAACTTGCTGGAGCTCAGGGAGTGACCCGGTTTGGGCATGAACCGTTTGGGATTCCCTGAAAGCACAGGATGTTTTTTTTGTTGTTTTCATTTTTTCCGGTCATTCCGAATTCATTTGTCCAAGGGAAGTGTTGAGTCGAGTTGCCGCTGGGCATGAACCTTTTGTTTTTTCTCGGGGTCAGTCCATTCATTTCTCATTCCCTGCCCATCGAACCAAGGGAAGTGTTGTGTGAGTCGAGTTGCCAGCGTATCTGTTCCAGGGGGGTCTTGCCACCTGTGAGAAAACTGGCGACCATGTTTCCCCTCAAAAAGGAATCCTTCAGTACAAGGGGGTCGATCATTTTTCCCCCAAAGGTGGCAAAAAGACCCCCCTGATCTGTTCATCTCGCCAGGCCGCCACGTGAAAGACTCTCGGCTGAAGGCGTCGGGATTTTGACGGTTCGGTTCCGTTCGAGGTGGTGCCGGTTGCTTTTTTCCTTTTTTTTCTGGCCATCCTTCATCCTTCTTGCCGTTTCCCCGAATTGGGTGCATTCTGGAAAGGATCCGCGGGGCAGCCATGAGCTAGGATGGTTCAAAGCTTACATCTCCACATGGGTATCCTGCTTTGGGTGGTTTGTAGCGTCAATCATGTTTGGGGGTGTTCTGTTCGTTTTGCGTTTCAGCTTCTTTCTCCTTTTCGTGCTCTCGCTCTTGCACTTTTTTTTCTCGTGTCCTTTCTCCTTCTCTTGCTTTTGGTCTTGCTCTTGCTTTCTCTCCTTCCCTTTCTCTTTAGCAGGCGCGAGTTTTTTTTTACAGAAGTCCAAGGAACAAGACGGATGGCGCGAGTGAGCGTAGATCCTGGGCACCCAAAGAGTTGCCCGGGAACAGAGCTGGAAGCTCATTTGACTTGGCAGTGCTGGCTCTTTTTTGTTTGTTTTGGTTTCTCTTTAGGCTCCCTCTTGATCTTGGGTTGCTTTGGGTTTATTTTGTCCCCTTCTGGTTGATGCGTGCTTGTATTTCAAGAGTTCCAAACACAGCCAAGAGGGTTGGTTGCGCAAACAACCAACCCCTGGTTCCTTGAAAAGTGAAGGCAAACTCATTTTGTTCCAGGGGGGGGGCAAAGAGGCCCAACAGCGCTGGTCCGACTGGCATAGAGACCAACTTTGGACTGGACGGACTTGGGACAGGATGCTCATTTGTTGGCTCTGTTGTAGGTCATTGCTGTGTTGCTGGCCTGAGCTCTGATTGTTCCAGGCGCCCCAGAGGGTTGATTTCCCAATCATTGCAGTTATGATGTTCATTGTGTAGAATGGGCAAGGAAACCCCAGATAATCCCAGGCGGGTTGTTTTCGGGCGTTCTTTAACTTTGCATGCACGGTGCCTTTTTTGAGCGGGCAAAATGCGCGGGGTAGGATGCATACGGCAGACGCATGGTGTCCCTTGACAGCAGCACGTCGTTCCGAGGTTGGTTGTTTTGCTGTTGTCGTTCTTGGTGTTTCTCAAGGGGCACAGCTTTGCTGTTGTCTTACTTGGTTTGGTTGTTTGCTTGCCGTTTGTTCTGCATTGTTCGAGTGACCCAGCCTCCAACCAAGATGTTGAGCTGCTCCTATTTCCCCGATCCCTCCGTCTTTTGGGCTGGCCGGCGCGATTCGGGTGTGTCTGTCGTCCTGTTTGATTCCTTTCCATGTTTGTCGACCATCCAAAACAACAAACCAGCCGTTTCCCGCAGAATTGGGCCAAGAAGGATTTCTGGGAATGGCGAACCTACACCAGGTACGATTTTGGGAACTCCTTGTGGCGTTATATTGCGCAACCAAAAAGCACCGAACGGCTTTGCCCATTTGTATGACGGACTGGTTCATTCAAGCACACAACGCGTTGTGGTCCTGGCCGGCATGTTGACCTTTGCTCCCCTGTCGTCAATCCATTTGTCTATGTTCTTTGGCCAGGACCCCAACGGCAGTTTGACGCAGCGTGATTTCCGCTTGGCGGCTCCCTGGTTTGACGCGTATTTCTTGGAGAGCATGACTGCCCGACCAACAAACAATTCAACCATGCCAGGCGGCCGCAGGGCGGCCGCATTGCGGCTCTTGTCTCTGCAAGGCTGGCTGACAGGGGGAATGTGTTGATTTGACAGACGGCCGACCTTTTTCACCAACATGTACTGTAGCAACTAGGATGTGGTGCATGCACATACCTATCACGCCCAATTGCCATGAGAAAGCAGATGAACACCCCAACCCGAAGATGTCCAGCAAGACAATATTTTTGAATTCCAGAAGGACCACCCTGAATTTCTCTACATTTCTCTGAGCGCACAAAGACACCGAGCCAAATTCCGACTCCCAAAGAATGCCTCGTGACCCCTATCACGGCTGGAATTCCCCCCACACGGTCGGATCTTGGATGGGGAATGGTCAAAGACCTGAGGTTTTTTGCTGGCCTGATCAGGTCGAGTTCCGGATGCCGCTGTGTTGCATTTGTTCGTTTTTCCTATCTCGATGAAGCAGTCTCCTTGGGCCGAAAGGTGCAAATGGAAAAGAGGGGTTACTCAAACACTTTCGGAGACTCTTCGGCCTTCTCAAGAGATTTCAAGACGTTCAAGTGACCCATCGCATGTCTCGGATTCCCCGGATCTCCGACAATTCATATATAAAGAATGATATATATATATATATATACATATTCGCAGCTCCCCGACTTTCGCCTCTTCGGTCTTGTTCGCCCCGCAGGGCCTCAAAGACTCTGCGCCTGGGCTCGGTGAGGCGGGCGGTCAAAGGTGTTGCGCCTCAACGCCGTTTTTCCGGCGACTCCGACGACGGCGTTCGGGGGGCTTTGGGCGATGCCGGCTCGACGGCTCGACGGCTCGACGCCGTGGAGTCGTGTTTGCGGATTTCGGAGGTTTTCGGACCAAGAGTGGAATCTCAGGGTGGCTTTGCAGAGGAAGGGCCATGGCAATGAGGATTTCATTTCGACAGTTGAACGGTGAGGTCACGGTTTGTGAAGTTGTGCCAGATATCACCGGTCGGGAACTCAAGGAGCGCATCAAGGAGTGCCAGGTTCGGGATGAAATCACACGCGAAACAACCCGTGTCGATATTCTTGTGGGGGAGAGATTGATGACAAACGACGAGACGGCTGCAGATGCAGGCCTTTCGCCAGAGTCAGAGGTATCCGTAATATTGAAACAGAACGCTGTGACCTGCTCCGACTCGGGGGAGCTTCACCAATTTGGCGAGGAGATTGACTTGGAGACCTCATTTGTGGTTGAAATCCCAAGCGGTGCTACTGAAATTGTTGACGGCGCATTTACATACTGTAACACACTGGCACGCGTGACAATTCCGGACTCAGTGACCCACATTGGCGATGGTGCCTTTTTTTGCTGCAGCTCCTTGGTTAGTGTGACCATCCCAGACTCAGTGACCCGGATTGGGCATGATGCCTTTTCACAATGCAGCTCCTTGGCTAGTGTGACCATCCCAGACTCAGTGACCCAGATTGGCAATCGTGTCTTTGAAAACTGCAGCTCCTTGGCTAGTGTGACCATCCCAGACTCAGTGAGCCAGATTGGCGGTGCTGCCTTTTCAGGATGCAGCTCCTTGGCTAGTGTGACCATCCCAGACTCAGTGACCCGGATTGGGCATCCTGCCTTTTCAGGATGCCACTGTTTGGCAAGCTTGACCATCCCAGACTCAGTGACCCAGATTGGCAATGGTGTCTTTGAAAACTGCAGCTCCTTGGCTAGTGTGACCATCCCCGACTCAGTGACCAAGATTCGTGTTCATGCCTTTGCAGGATGCCGCTCCTTGGCAAGCTTGACCATCCCCGACTCAGTGATCCAGATTGCGAAAGATGCCTTTAAAAGCTGCGTCTCCTTAGCTTGTGTGACTGCCCCTGATTGTGTGATTGAGGAGGATGCCTTTGCAGGATGCAGTGCTTTGACTTTGGTCGTTCCCATATCTGGGAGAAGGTTGAGGGTTGCCGCCCTGACGGGTTGCAAGCAGATTCAAGCAACATAATGCGCATGTCAAGAGTGCGAGTACAAGTGGTTTCTGAATGGCTGGGTGTGTCCTCGACGGTGGGGATCTTGACCTTTGAGAAGCTTTTTGTAGCACGTTATATAACTGAATGATGGTCGCACACCGAATCATCTCACCTCTGTACATCCGCGCTGGCTTGCTGCTGGCTCAAAGGCATGCCCGGCGACGCTTATATGGGTATGGGGCAAATTAAACCACCAGGACCGCAGGTTTTGGTCCATGTTTCCACGTACGAGGGTTCCATTTTGGGGTACCTATGTTTGACCCACAGCCATATATCACGTTTAACGTTCAACTGATTTGCAGGACTGATTTGGTCCTCGACCCGGATGGCGCTGTATTTCAATGCTCGTGTTTCCCATCTCGTGTGGTCATTTTCCCATGTCCTCTGAGAAGAGGAAGGTCTTCCGCGTTTTTTTTTTCCCCCCCGACACCAAAGGACTCTGCTCGGGGTGTCAGACAGATTGAACCAAGGGCTGCGTCCTCCGACCCGTTTGGGAAGGTTCCAGTTGCTGGTTCGTAGGCTCCTTGCCCTCTCCGCTTGGGGGCCCGGGATGAACTGGGTCCGGCAATTGGTGCTCTTGCCCGTTTGGGTGCCCGTATTCTAACCTCTCTGGAGGACTTGGTGAATATTCAAAAGGAGACATGGAAAGCGACTTTTGCAGAGCAATCTTTTCTTCGGCCTAAGGGGTAAAGGGAGCGCCGGTGTTTGGTGTTTCTGTCTTCGTATTGCTGCCAATTCCAGATTTCGCAAAACAGGTTTGACAGGAAGCAAACAAACCACGCAACAGCCAGATGAAGCAGATTCAGGGCCTCTTGTGAGCGAAGCCTTTCGCAAACTGTTTGGCCTTTACGGTTTTTATCACGATACACAGTTGTCCTAAATAAGATGTTTTCCCTAAATACGACAAAGTTTTATCTATGTAAGATAAGTTGTCCCAAATACGGAAAAAGTTGCGGTCCACTTCCAAAATTATGATTTAGATCCAAGGCCATCCGAGGGCCTTTGAGCGACGTTTTTTGTTTTGTGCTTGTCTTCTTTCCCCGGGCCTTTGCCCAAAGCTTCCTGGCGGCCAGCGGGGTGGACACGGGTGGGTTGCGTGGCTTGGACGGGGCTGGACGCGAGGCAACTTCAGATTGCAGATTGGATTTTGGTGTGGGTTGGCGGGAACTTGGGGATGAGCAACAGCCTCACTTCAGCAGCGATCCAATGATCAAGATTCAAGGTAGCCTTCTGTTTGGTTACCAGCGCTTCCAATGTGCGTAGCATCACATACCTTGCGATCAAAGCAGGGCCGAAAAGTCGCTTCTTTGAATCTAGTTCCCAGCCATATGGCGGTGGTTGTCAAAACCAATGGGATCCCATTTTGGGGCTTTCGGTGCACCACCCATTTGAGTCTATTTTAGTGGGGCTTGGGATATTTCTAGGGTTGATTCCCCATTCTTTTCAACCATCGTTCTTTTCAAAAACCGGTCGTTTTCACTGGGTTTCTTGAGGTTTTCTAGAAAGATTCGGATCCCTGGGTTCAGAATGGAAATGGACCCCTAGAATGTTCACTGGGGCTACGATTTGGATTTTGCCCCGTGGCCCACGTGGCCGCCGCCGTTTGCTTCGCAAACCTTGAGCCGCCGTTTTGCGCCGGGCTTTCCGATGGCAGAGAAGCTGTGACTGAGGCAGCCTTCACCAAGCATTTCAGTTGGCTGGCCCAAGTGCCGGGTTTTGCTTTGGTTCTGACTTGACAACCCAGTGCAGGAAGGGCAATTCCCATCCCATCCCCCCCAAAAAACACACACATCCAGACCAAGAAACAAAAAAAAACAAAAAACAAAAACAAAAAAAACGGTGGGTTGCTGCACTTGCATCTCTGAAGCGGCCTCGAGATGGAGATGTCGAAGCTTCCGAAAGGCCTTCGATGCTTTGAAGTACCTGGCTGTACAGGCAAGATTCTGCAGGGTGGCGCAGATGCGGTGCGGCCGGTTCGTGGGGACGTTCAGGTCACCTGGGCCGGACATTCGCAGAATTCTTTGATATGACTGTGGTGGTCAAAAATAGGGTAACCCCAAAATCAAGACGGAACCCTGGAAAATGGAACCAAGGACTAAAGCCGCGGTCCAATTGATGGTGATTTAATTTTAACCCATACCCATATTGGGGTCATTGTGTCTGACACCGGTACTTGCGTTAGCAATGCTAGTAATCATTTTCTGACAGAAATCTGTCGCGGAGTCCTGGATCAAGTCAGAGTCACCAAATTATTTTGCCTGCCCTACCATTCCACCAAGGTGATCGTCAATTGCGCACGCCGTTCCGGAGATTCGAAAGTGGAATCAGGGCCTGGCCAAGATGTGTATTGGCTTCCAATGACGGAAGCCAACATGCAGGAGGCTTCTCGTAGATACCTGCAGGAATATGGACCACGCCTAGTGGATACCTGGCTCCGGGAGCGCTTTTGTTGCGCGCTTGTGCGCTGAAGCGTGTTTTTGTTTGAGGCGGCCCAGGAGTGGTTGAGCGGCGCGCAAGAAGTGACTCTTGCGTCGCAGCTAAGGAGGCACTGCGATCTGGGAAGGTCATTGCTGTCCACTGCTGCTGGGCTTAAGACAGTCTGGCTTGAAGTTGGGCTCCAGTAGCATTCACATCACTTACCTTAAGTTTGAACTTATGGCGTGTGGCGTGGTTCAAATCTGGTATGGGTCTGTTGTTTTTTGGGTCCCCCTCTTTTTGGTGGTTTTCAAGAGACGCCAAAAGGAATCATCAGTTTGAGGGGCCCCCTTTAGAAAGACAGACCCATGTGAGGTGCATCCAAGTTGCTCTCCTGTGTATGCTGAGGTCAAGAAGGAGTGCACCGATCTGTTGAGTTTGCCAAGCAGCTTCAATCATTTGCAAGCCATGGTGAACTTGCTGAAGCTTGTCCCAGTATCTTTGCAGCAAGTCGAATGTGTCTTTATTAGGGGAGCCCCCCCTCCAAAAAAAAGAAGCTCAGATGATATCCCCAACAGCACGCGGTGCTTTTTTTTTCCGCTGCGGCCGGCAGCCCGGGGAGCAAACCGATCCAAGCCACCAATCCTGGCGCGCCGCCGGTTTTGCCCGGCGCAGCCGGGTGCCAGCGGGCCCTGACAACCCGACGGCGCCGACTAGGCAGCCTTCACCTGGTGAAAGCTATGGCACCCAAGCCACCAGCCCGCAGAACCTTGTCACAAGGGTTTCGTGGAGCCTTTGCAGAACCCTTGTGGAACTGTGGAACCCTGTGGAACCCCACCCCGCAGAAGCCTGTTCGTGGAAGTGGAACTTTGGTGGAACCCTCGTGGAAGCCTCGTAACCTTACCTCAGGACCGCCTCGAGCCCCGCAGCCCTGGCAAAACCTCGTGGATCCCTCGTGAAACCGGTGGAACCCTGGTAGAAACCTTCGCACCTTATCTCACCGCCCCGGACCACCCCGGAGCCTATCTGGGCTCATCGACCCCAAAGCTTTCAGCTGTTGGTTGGAAAAACACTAGAAACACATGACATGTACGGTTGTTCTTTTGGTTTGATTTTGGAGCCACGAACAAGGGGTGCCCTGAAAAACAGACGAACCCCCCATTTGGCTTCTGAGTTCTCTGGTTCCAGCCACTCAAAAAATCGCGGCATGTTCGATCTGAGTGCCTGTTGTGCAGGCAAGCTTGAATCTCTCCAAGAAGCTGGGGAAGAGGCCCCTCAGCGGCAAATGAAATGCGTTTTGCTTTTGGGTTGTTGTGAATCTTGACGCGCTGAAGACGTTTTGACCACCAGCGCCCGGGTCTTGACAGCTGCTGTTTCCAAGGACTACGAAACCACGTGTTGAAAAAGCAGCGTTTGCTGTGGACCCGGGGGCTGATTTCTGATTGTAAGTTGTGTTCTTGATTTCCGTCGATGAGGAAGAGGAGGAGGAGTGCTAAGTCCCAGATGTTTCTCAACGGGTTCGCCGTATCGATCGCCGGCCAAAAAAAAGCCGCCGAGAAACACACCGGGATGAACTCCGCGGCGCGGTTGCGATAAATTTCCCCCGCGAAGATGGAGGTGGATGGGGCAGTGCTCTTTGAAGCTCAGTCGGTCACACCTCGGCTTGGTAATTTCGTTGGAAAAGGCCAGCGCGCTTCTTCACTCACGGCATGTCACCTCTTGACACCTCCGACTTGTCAGGCTGATGGAGGCGAGAGTCGTGTGACTGGTGACCCCAGAAACTGGTTCCTGGTTTTCGGTGCATGGCGTTTGGTGTGACAGAGATCGGACCCCTTGGATGGTAAAGGGAAACCAAAAGGAAACCAACCACCCGGATGAGGTCCCGATTTCTTGGTTTGTGAGCTGTGGCCGCCGGTGGCTGAATCAATTCGGAAGATGTCTCAGCGGGGGAACTCTCGGCAATTTTCGCATGTTGTGATCTGTTTTGATCCCACGCTGTGATGCTTTCAATCCTCCACTTCCTTTTTTTTCTTTTTCGGGCGCCCCCAAAATGGCTTCGGCGGCTCCAAAAACGGGGCGCCCTCAAAAGAAGACACGCCTTTGCTTTCAGAAGGGGCGGCCAGGCCTTCGAACCTCGGCGGATTCCCTGGGCCGCCGGGTGGGCGAAAGCGAGAAAGAGGAAGATGCTGTCGGCCAAAGGCGTTTTGCAAAGCCCAAGGAAGATTTGTGTTCCTGGACACAGCTACCCAAAAGGGAATCCGGCCCAGGAGTTTGGGGCAATAGCCCGAGGGCATTTCGAGGGTCCAGGTGGGCATCTAGTTTCGGTATAAAGAGATTTGTGCCTCAATGCGAGAGCAGCTAGATTTAGATTTGATCAACCCTTTGTTTTTGTTCATTCTGAAAAAATGTAATTGGATATCAAAAGCCCGTTTTGGGTGGAAAAGATTGGTCGCTAGGGTCATTGACCAAATGATCAATGTGCTTGACATGAGAGGATCTAGCCCAGTGTGGATCATTGAGCAAATGGGAGTCGGCCACTGGAGGCACGGCCACTGGAAGGTCCCGTTTTTGGCCGAGGATTTTGCATCGAGGGTTTCCCAAGCAGACGTGCATAAGACTTGTATACAGCCCAACCATGTTCCGAGGGTCGAGTTTAAGTCCAACGGGCCCCAATGCCCCCTGAAAATAGCAAGTGGGACGACAACGGCCAGCCGGCAAGTCTGTGCTATGGTCTCCTGGGATTTCCGGTGGGTTGCACGAGATGTTAATTTTCTCAAGGGCGGTCCGGAGCTACAATGGCAGCCGCCCTCGTTTAAGCGAATTCGCACTATGTTTCGCTCGCCCGAGGCCGTCTTTTTTGGTCTGTATTTTGCTGGTTGGTTTTCGAGCATCACCAGAATGAATCCTTGTTGTTGTATTCCAAGCATCACCAGGCGGTTTCAGCAAGTCAAACATCACCATAGGGGGAGAAAACAACTCAAAATCCGAAGACCCTTGCTGACGGCTGGGGCCCTCTTTTTTCCAGAGGGCTCAAGCAAATGGAGGACACCCGAAAACCAAGGAACCTTTTTCCTCTGTCGCATTGACAAAAGTGAGGAGCTTTCATGTGTTTCCCCGTTTTTGGCCTGGGAAACCAAGCGGGAGTATGTCGTCGCCGCGGCTCAGAAGACATGGTGAGGCAGCCCGGTACACACCCTTGGGCGTCCCAGTTCCAGCTGGCTGGTTGTGTAGGCAACCTCCACTCAATTTACCCGACTGTGGGGTCATGCTAATTACCAGACGAAATGCCACGGAGGATAAGCGAACGAATCGCAACCGAGCCATACCAAAGGACCTAAACTTCCAGCTATCTTCATCCACTTCGCACTCCGGCGTTTTTTTCGTCCAGCGGTTCAGCCTGTGGAACCCGTTGAATCATGGGCGAGGAGGCCGGCAGAACTGTTGGCCATGTGTCTGTCAGAGAAATGTGGGCGTGGATTTCAACTGGGGAGCCATTGCTGGCATTGGATACTTATGTTCACCATGTGTGGCTTTGGGTCAAGCACACTCAAGTTTGCCATTGCCATCGGCTGCAAAAGTGTCCGCAGTACGGACAACAAAAATCCGCACTGATGGAGCCTGGGCTCAGGGGAAGAAGGATCTTGTAATGAAGGCCTTTGCTTTGGTGTTCCTTAATTCAGGTGGGTTCAAAAGATAATCACTAGACCCTAGGGCTGTTTTTCTCTTTTCCAACCCCAGGTATGCATGTGTGTTGGACTCTTGGGATCCGTTAAAATGTCACAGTATTAAAATAACGCATATGTGGGTGTGGCTCCAAATTAAATAGGAGGGGCAACAAAAACAACGCAGGAAATGGGCCACCATGTTTCCACTTAGAGCAACCCATGCTGGAGTTCCGGTTTTTTGAGCAACTTGAGAGGGATGAACATTCCGAACCCCGAACCCCCCCTCGACCGTTTCTTCGCAAAAGCTGGGAACTAAATATCAGGGCTCCAGGCTCGGAAGTTTTCTGGGGGTTTTCTCCGGCTTCCATGACCTTCGGGAGGCGGAAATTGGGGGGGTCTGGGGGGGTCTTTCTGTCGGGTACCCGTTCTTTCTGGTTTTGGGTGGATTGAAATGGGAGCCAAGACAAAAACCGAAGCCATTTTGGTCGTTGGGGGGCGTCCAACCTAAGAAAAAGCGCACTTGCAGAAAACCCTGGTGTTTGCGGTGTTTTAGCAAGACTGGCAGCTAAAAGTCACATCGCCAAGGGCGCCTCTGGCTGAAAAAAGACACCCATACAAAGATTTGGTTCCCTTGGCAGGCGTCGGCGTCGACGCCGGCAGAACCACCGGTAGAACCACCGGCAGCACCGCCGACGGTCAGGGGCTAAGAAGGGTGTTCCGCGCGGCACGGTACTTTTCTGTGACGTTGATATTTATTTGGCTGCTCCTTTCAGGGGTCGTCAAAGTCAGAAACTGGGCTGGTTTCAGTTTCCCTTTAACCCACTTAGGGGGTGACTTTGATGGTGGTAAACAGATGGGTTACTCCCCGACAAATTTCACTAACATGGAACTCAACGGCAGATTCTCCCCCCCTAACAATTGACATATTTCAAGGGCTACCCCCCCAAAAAAAGAAATCAGTTGCAATTTTTGGGGTCCCCCACCTCCCCCCGCGTAAGAGGGTAGAGTATGTATAATGTGTCGCGGGACCCTTTCCTGCATATTTAGCACAATTTCAGGCCCAATGCTGCTTAAATAAATCTTTTAAATCTTTTAAATATTGTAAATATTGTAAATCCCCGGGTCCTGATTTCTGGAGCTGGGGCCGATTTAAAATTTTAAATATTTTGAATATTTTAAATCCCCGGGTCCCTGAATTAGAATATTTAAACTATTTAAGCTTATTTGAGGCCTAAATATTTTAAATATTGTACATCCCCGGGTCCTGATTTCTGGAGCTGGGGCCGATTTAAAATTTTAAATAGTTTAAATATTTTAAATATTTTAAATGTTTTAAATCCCCGGGCCCCCGATTTAAAATATTTGAATTATTTAAACTGATTTGGGGCCCATATATTTTAAATAATTTAAATCACCGGGCCCCCGATTTAAAATATATAAAATATTTAAGCTGATTTGGGGCTCAAATATTCTAAATATTTTATATATTTTAACTCCCCGGGTCCTGATTTCTGGAGCTGGGGCCGATTTAAAATTTTATATAGTTTAAATATTTTAATATTTGAAATATTTTAAATCCCCGGGCCCCCGATTTAAAATATTTAAAGTATTTGAACTGATTTGGGGCCTAAATATTTTAAATATTTTAAATATTTTAAATCCCCGGGCCCCGATTTAAACTATTTTATTTTTTTTTAAGATGATTTGGGGCCTAAATATTTTAAATATTGAATCGGGCTCAGATCCTGGGTTCCCGGGAATTGAAATATTTAAATTTTTTAAGCTGATTTGGGGCCTAAATATTCTAAATATTTTAAATATGTTAAATCCCCGAGCCCCGATTTAAAATATTTAAAAGATTTAATCTGATTTGGGGCCTAAATATTTTAAATATTTTAAATATTTTAAATCCCCGGGTCCTGATTTCTGGAGCTGGGACCGATTTAAAATTTTAAACAATTTACATAAAATCAATTGTTTTAAATATTTTAAATCCCCGGGCCCCCGATTTTAAATAATTGAAATATTTAAACTGATTTGGGGCACACACATTTTAAATATTTTAATTTTTTTAAATCGGGGCCCGGGGATTTAAAATATTTAAAGTATTTAAGCTGATTTGGGGCCCAAATATTCTAAATATTTTCAATATTTTAAATCCCCGGGTCCTGGTTTCTGGAGCTGGGGCCGATTTAGAATTTTACATAATTTAAATATTTTAAATATTTGAAATATGTTAAATCCCCGGGCCCCCGATTTAAAATATTTCAACTTTAATATGCTGATTTGGGGCCCAAATATTCTAAATATTTTAAATATTGTAAATCCCCGGGTCCTGATTTCTGGAGCTGGGGCCGATTTAAAATTTTAAATAATTTAAATAGTTTAAATATTTTAAATCCCCGCGCCCCCGATTTAAAATATTTAAAATATTTGAACTGATTTGTGGCCTAAATATTTTAAATATTGTAAATATTTAAAATCCCCGGGCCCCGATTTAAAATATTTAAAATATTTAATCTGATTTGGGGCCTAAATATTTTGAATATTTTAGATATTTTAAATCCCCGGGCCCCGATTTAAAATATTTAAAAGATTTAATCTGATTTGGGGCCTAAATATTTTAAATACTTTAAATAGTTTAAATCCCCGGGTCCTGATTTCTGGAGCTGGGGCCGATTTAACATTTTAAATATTTTATATATTTGAAATATTTTAAATGTTTTAAATCCCCGGGCCCCCGATTTAAAATATTTGAAGTATTTAAACTGATTTGGGGCCTAAGTATTCTAAATATTTTAAATAGTTTAAATCCCCGTGCCCCGATTTAAAATATTTAAAATTAATAAGCTGATTTGGGGCCTAAAAAATTTAAATATTTTAAATATTTTATATTCCCGGGTCCTGATTTCTGGAGCTGGGGCCGATTTAGAATTTTAAGTAATTTGAATATTTTAAGTATTTGAAATATTTTAAATCCCCGGGCCCCCGATTTAAAATATTTAAAATATTCAAACTGATTTGGGGCCTAAATATCTTAAATATTTTATATATTTTAAATCCCCGGGCCCCGATTTAAAATATTTAAAGTATTTAAGCTGATTTGGGGACTAAATATTTTAAATCCCCGGGCCCCGATTTAAAATATTTAAGATATTTAAAATTATTAAAATATTTAACATGTTAAATCGGGCTCAGATCCTGGGTTCCTGGGATTTGAAATATTTAACATATTTAAGCTGATTTGGGGCCTAAATATTCTATATATTTTAAATATTTTAAATCCCCGGGCCCCGATTTAAAATATTTAAAATATTTAGGCTGATTTGAGGCCTAAATATTTTAAATATTTTAAATCCCCGGGCCCCGATTTAAAATATTTAAAATATTTAAACTGATTTGGGGCCTGAATATTTTTAATATTTTAAATATTTTAAATCCCCGGGCCCCGATTTAAAATATTTAAAATATTTGAACTGATTTGGGGCCTAAATATTTTAAATATTGTAAATATTTCAAATCCCCGGGCCCCGATTTAAAATATTTAAAATATTTAAACTGATTTGGGGCCTAAATATTTCAATTATTTTAAATATTTTAAATCCCCGGGTCCTGATTTCTGGAGCTGGGGCCGATTTAAAATTTGAAATAATTTAAATATTTTAAATATTTCAAATCCCCGGGCCCCCGATTTAAAATATTTAAAATATTTCAACTGATTTGGGGCCTAAATATTTTAAATATTTCAATTATTTTAAATCCCCGGGCCCCGATTTAAAATATTTTAAATAGTTAAGCTGATTTGGGGCCTAAATATTTTAAATAGTTTAAATATTTAAATCCCATGGCCCCGATTTAAAATATTTAAACCATTTAAAATAATTAAAATGTTTAAAATTTTAAATCGGGCTCAGATCCTGGGTTCCCGGGATTTGAAATATTTAAAATATTTAAGCTGATTTGGGGCCTAAATATTCTAAATATTTTAAATATTTTAAATCCCCGGGCCCCGATTTAAAATATCTAAAATATTTAATCTGATTTGGGGCCTAAATATTTCAATTATTTTAAATATTTTAAATCCCCGGGTCCTGATTTCTGGAGCTGGGGCCGATTTAAAATTTTAAATAATTTAAATATTTTAAATCCCCGGGCCCCCGATTTAAAATATTTGAATTTTTTACACTGATTTGGGGCCTAAATATTCTAAATATTTTAAATATTTTAAATCCCCGGGTCCTGATTTCTGGAGCTGGGGCCGATTTAGAATTTTAAATAATTTAAATATTTTAAATCCCCGGGCCCCGATTTAAAATATTTAAAATTAATAAGCTGATTTGGGGCCCAAATATTCTATATATTTTAAATATTTTAAATCCCCGGGTCCTGATTTCTGGAGCTGGGGCCGATTTAGAATTTTACATAATTTAAATATTTTAAATATTTGAAATATGTTAAATCCCCGGGCCCCCGATTTAAAATATTTAAAGTATTTAAACTGATTGGGGCCTAAATATTTTGAATATTTTAACTCCCTGGGCCCCGATTTAAAATATTTAAAATATTTAGGCTGATTTGAGGCCTAAATATTTGAAATATTTTACATATTTTAAATCCCCGGGCCCCGATTTAAAATATCTAAAATATTTAAAATGATTTAAATATTTAACATTTTAAATCGGGCTCAGATCCTGGGTTCCCGGGATTTGAAATATTTAAAATATTTAAGCTGATTTGGGGCCTAAATATTCTAAATATTTTAAATATTTTAAATCCCGGGCCCCGATTTAAAATATTTAAACTATTTAATCTGATTCGGGGCCTAAATATTTTATATATGTTAAATATGTTCAATCCGCGGGTCCTGATTTCTGGAGCTGGGGCCGATTTTTTTTTAAAATAAATATTTTACATATTTGAAATATTTTAAATCCCCGGGCCCCCGATTTAAAATAATTGAAATATTTAAACTGATTTGGGGCCCAAATATTTTAAATATTTTAAATAATTTAAATCCCCGGGCCCCCAATTTAAAATATTTAAAATTAATAAGCTGATTTGGGGCCCAAATATTCTAAATATTTTAAATATTTTAAATCCCCGGGTCCTGGTTTCTGGAGCTGGGGCCGATTTAGAATTGTAAATAATTTAAATGGTTTAAATACTTTAAATATTTTAAATCCCCGGGCCCCCGATTTCAAATATTTAACATATTTAAACTGATTTGGGGCCTAAATATTTTAAATATTTTCAATATTTTAATTCCCCGGGCCCCGATTTAAAATATTTAAAATATTTAAGCTGATTTGGGGCCTAAATATTTCAATTATTTTAAATATTTTAAATCCCCGGGCCCCGATCTAAAATATTCAAAATATTCAATATAATTACAATATTTAACATTTTGAATCGGGCTCAGATCATGGGTTCCCGGGATTTACAAGATTTCAATTATTTAAACTGATTTGGGGCCCATATATTTTAAATATTTCAACTATTATAAATCCCCGGGCCCCCGATTTAAAATATTTGAAATATTTAAACTGGTTTGGGGCCCAAATATTTTAAATATTTTAAATATTTTAAATCACCGGGCCCCGATTTAAAATATTTATAATTAATAAGCTGATTTGGGGCCTAAATATTTTAAATATTTTCAATAATTTAAATCCCCGGGACCCGATTTAAAATATCTAAAATTTTAAATCGGGCTCAGATCCTGGGTTCCCGGGATTGAAAATGTTTAAAGTATTTAAGCTGCTTTGAGGCCTAGATATTCTATATATTTTAAATATTTTAAATCCCCGGGTCCCCGATTTAAAATATTTAAACTATTTAAGCTGATTTGGAAGACAATTAGAAAACTCGAGGTCCTTGTTTTTCTTTTTGTTCTTTCTATTTTTTCTAATTAATTTTGAAAAATATAACAAATAGGAAAATAGAAGAAATAGAAAAACAATTGGGGCCCAGGATTGCGGGAAGTGGGCCCGGAACTACAGGAAATAGACAAAATATTTTAAAAAAAGTCCCTCGAATTTATATTTTGTCTATTTGCTAATTTTCATAATTAATTAGAAAACATAGAAAATAGAAAAAATGAAAGGCCCTCTAATTTTCTAATTGTTCTAAGTTTCAAAATTAGTTAGAAAAAATAGAACAAATAGAAAAACAAAAGGGGCCCAGGATTTCGGGAAGTGGGCCCGGGACTACAGGAATTAGACAAATTAGAACAACTGCCCTGGAATTTTCTATTTTTTAGAAAAATCATAAAAAGAAATGGACAACAAGGCCCTCGAATTTTCTATTTTATTTTTATTTTCCTAATTCATTAGAAACAAGGCCCTCGAATTTTCCAGTTTTTCTATTTTTCCTATTTAAATAGAGAAATAAGACAGAATTACAGAACATCTAGAAAACATAGGGGCCCAGGATTCCGGGAAGTGGGCCCGGGACTACAGGAATTAGGAAAAATAGAAAACTTAGACAACAAATGGCCTCGATTCTTTTCTAATTTTCCTATTTGAAGAAAATGAAAAATAGACAAAAAGGCCCTCGAATTTTCTCATTTCTCTTATTTTCCTAGTTAATTAAAACTTAGAAAAGTTAGAAAAACAAAGGGGGCCCAGGATTCCGGGAAGTGGGCCCGGGATTACAGATATTTTTTAGTTTCCTAAAAAATGAAAAAAAACAATGGCCTCGATTTTTCCCAATTAATTAGAAACAAATAAAAATAGAAGAACAAGGCCCCTCGAATTTTCTAATTTTCCTAATTAATTAGAAAATGAGACAAATTAGACATAATAGAAAAACAATAGGGGCCCAGGATTCCGGGAAGTGGGCCCGGGACTACAGGAAATAGAAAACTTAACCTACAGCAACAAAAAATGGAACCCCTGCCCCTCAGGGATGAACTAGAATAGTGAGAACAGTTCTGATAAGTCGAATTTTAGCAAAATTAACATTGAACTTCCCAAAAAGGCACCCATCCCTTGTGAGTACGTAGCGGAATTAGAACAATGAGAAGAAGTGGAGCAATTAGGACAAAGAGGAATCTGAAATTTCTCAACAGGCACCCGCTCTTTCGGAATAAGTAGAGAAAGTCGAATAGTAGAGAAAGTCGAATAGTAATGATCCGTTGAGGAAATGATTATAACAAATTAAACTAGAACACAGATGAATCTGGAATTCTCCGAAAAGCACCCGAATCATTGCAATTGGAAGAACTGGAAGAATTGTGATAAGTAGGATTATTTGCAAGATGAATCTTGAGTTCCTGAAAAGGCACCCGCCCCTTTGGGAATAGTCAGAATATTTAGAGAGTTAGAATAATTGGCACACACATGAATCAGGAGTTCGCCCCAAAGGCACCCGTCCCTTTGGGAATGGATGGAATAATGACATTATTCAGGATAGTTGGAGCAAACCTTAGTCTGGAATTCCCAAAGGCACCTGTCCCGCGGGGAACAAATTTACTATTTAGAACAATTAGCAAAAATTGTTCCCGTTTGTTCTCTTATTATCATAGTTATTGGATTCAATGGTCAAAAGTAGCTAAGTATGAATCTATGATTCGGGAATTCCCCAACAGGCACCTGACCCTTTCGGAATACATGAGTAGAATAATTTGAAACATGAATCTTGGGTTCCCCAGAGGGCATCCTTCCCCTGAGGAGTAATTAGAACAGCTTGAACAATTACAGGAACTTGCACAACGCATGATGTGGATTTCCTGAGAAGGCACGCGTCGCTGTTGGAACAATTGGAAAAATCCGAATGGCTGGCTGGAAAAAAAAGGGCGTTATTTGGTCTATTTTGTTAATGTGTCTAATTTGTCAGAATGAGTTTAATGGCTTGAATAGTTAGACGCGATGTTTGCGTACTTCCCCCAAAGGCACCTGCCCCCGTGGCACAAACCAGCAACAACAAATAGGGCTACGTGTCTTCGTCTTATTCTATTTATTCTAACTAATTAGAACCACTCCAATACTCACAATGTTTTAAACACATCTGCCATTTCCCAAAGGGCCCCTTCCCCATTCGGGAAAAATAGACTAACACAAATGTTTTTACACTTGCCTATTGCAAACATGAATCTTGAATTCCCTAAAAAGGCACCCCGCCCCTTTGGGACTAATTAGTGCAATTGGACAAATCAAAGAAGTAGAATGATTAGAACAGACACTGAATCTGGATTCCCCAAAGGGCGCCCGTCCCTTTGGAATACTTAGAATAATAATATACAGAATCATTGGACGAGTTAAAACAGATGCATCTGGAATTCCCCAAAAGGCACCTACCTGTCTCTTGCAGAAAGACGAGTAATAGGGAACAATGTTCTAATAATACTATTTATCCAAATTCTTAGACTAAGTAGATCAAGTAGCAACAATGAATTTGGATTTTCCCAAAAGGCACGCGTCCCTTTATGAGGAACACTCATTTGATAAATCGAAGATAAAACACGCATTGTAATTAGACAGTAAGTCAGGATTTCCCCAGAAGGCACCCGCCCCTTTAAACATAAACAAATGTTAGGATAATCATGAGAAGTAGAATAATTAGCACAAACTGAGTCTGGACTTTCCCACAAGGCTCCCGGCCCATTGAAAATAAGTAGAACAGTTAGACTTGTGAATGCTTAGACTAGTTAGAACAAACATTAATATTGAATTCCCCAAAGGTACCCCTCCATTTGGAAGCAAATAAGATAATGACAATAGTTTAAATCGAAGAATTACGCTAGATTAAATTGAAGAATTATTGCAATTAGACAGTGAGCCTGGATGTTCAGAAGGCACCCGCCCCGTTGGAAATAAATGTTGGAAGAATCATGAGAAGTAGACTAATTAGCACAAACTGAATCTGGACTGTCGCAGAAGGCTCCCGGCCGATTGAAAATAAGTATAACAGTTGGAGTTGTGAACGCTTAGACTAGTTAGAACAAGCATGAATATTGAATTCTCCAAAAGGTACCCCTCCATTTGGGACGCACATAAGATAATGATAGTACTTATAAGAAGTAGAAGAATTAGAACAAGCTTAGATCTGGAATTGGCCAAACGGCTCCTGTTTCCTGGTGAAATTGAACCTGAAAATTCCCAAGCACGCGGGGAATAATGGGAATAATGGGAGGAATTAGAGACTTAGAAGACATGGATTTGGAATTCCCAACTGTCACCCTCTCTACTCACCAAAAGAAGGCTGCTCAGCTGGATTTTTTTCAAATGATTGGAACAGTGTGGGAAAATTATGGAATTCACTCAAAGGCCCCATCTCTTTTGATAAAAGTATCATACCTAGAGCAAACACGAGTCTGAAATTCTGTAAAAGGCACCCCCACTCCCTAGGGACTAACTAGAAGAATGGGAACAGTTACGATAAGTAGAAAGAAAACATAAAATCATATTGTATTTTCCAAAAGGCACCCGTCCCTTTGTGAGTACTTAGCAGAATTAGAACAACCAGACGAAGTAGACAAATCAGGGCACAAAGGAATCTGAAAATCCTCAACAGGCGCCCGCCCCTTTCGGAATAAGCAGAGAACGTCGAATAGCAATGATTCCTTGCGAAAAATGATTAGAACAGATCAGATTAGAACAAAGGTGAATCTGGAATTCTCCAAAAAGCACCCGAATCCTTACAAATAGAAGAACTAGAAGAATTGTGTTAAATAACGTAATTTGCAAGATGAATCTTGAATTCCTCAAAAGGCACCCGCCCCTTTGGGAATAATCAGAATAATTAGAGAGTTAGAAAAATTGGCACAACCAATAATCTGGAATTCGCCCAAAAGGCACCCGTCCCTTGGGCAATGGATAGAATATGAAACTACTCAGGATAGTTAGAGCAAACATTAATCTGGAATTCCCAAACATGCACCTGTCCAGTTGGGAACAAGTAGAATATTTAGAACAGTTATCAAAACATATATTCTCTTATCGTTCTGGATATTCGGATCAATGGGAAAAGTAGTTAATTAGAAGTCAATGAATCGGGCATTCCGCCCAACAGGGCACCTGTCCCTTTCGGAATACATGAGTTACATGAGTAGAACAATTTGAAACATGGATCTGGGGTTCCCCAAAGGGCATCCTTCCCGTGAGGAATAATTTGAACAGCTTAAATAATTACAGGAACTTGCAAATAAAGTGATGTTGATTTCCTGAGAAGGCACGCGCCCCTGTTTGAACAGTTAGAATAAGCCGAGTGGCTAGAAAAACAAAGGGCGTTATCTGGTCTGTGTTGTTTAATATTCTAATTCGGTAGACTCATTTTAATAACTAGAACAGATACACACGATTTACGCGTACTTCCCCCAAAGGCACCCACCCCTGTGGGAACAATAAGTGAAATGATTGGAATAATGAGAGTCACAAGGCGATTGTTTAACTGATTCAAGCTTGAAGAAGTGGAACAATTAGGACAAAGAGAATCTGAACTCCTCAACAGGCACCCGCTCTTTCGGAATAAGTAGAGAAAGTCGAGTAGTAGAGAAAGTCGAATAGGAATGATCCGTTGGGGAAATGACTATAACAAATTAAATTAGAACAAAGATGAATCTGGAATTCTCCGAAAAGCACCCGAATCATTGCAATTTGAAGAACTTGCAGAATTGTGATAAGTTAGAATTATTTGCAAGATGAATCTTGAACTCCTGAAAAGGCACCCGCCCCTTTGGGAATAATCAGAATATTTAGAGAGTTAGAATAATTGGCACACACATGAATCAGGAGTTCGCCCCAAAGGCACCCGTCCCTTTGGGAATGGATAGAACAATGAAATTATTCAGGATAGTTGGAGCAAACCTTAATCTGGAATTCCCAAAGGCACCTGTCCCGCGGGGAACAAATTTACTATTTAGAACAGTTAGCAAAACATAGCCCTGTTTGTTCTCTTATTATCATAGTTATTCGATTCAATGGTCCAAAAGTAGCTAATTATGAATCTATGATTCGGGAATTCCCCACAGGCACCTGACCCTTTCGGAATACATGAGTAGAATAATTTGAAACATGGATCTGGGGTTCCCCAAACAGCATCCTTCCCGTGAGGAATAAGTAGAACAGCTTGAACAATTACAGGAACTTGCAAATAAAGTGATGTTGATTTCCTGAGAAGGCACGCGTATTGGAAAAATCCGAATGGCTGGAAAAAAGGGGCGCTATTTGGTCTATTTTGTTAATGTGTCTAATTTGTCAGAATGAGTTTAATGGCTTGAATAGTTAGACACGATGTTTGCGTACTTCCCCCAAAGGCACCTGCCCCCGTGGCACAAACAAGAAACAACAAATAGGGCTACGTGTCTTCGTCTTATTCTATTTATTCTAACTAATTAGAACCACTCCAATACTCACAATGTTTTAAACACATCTGCCATTTCCCAAAGGGCCCCTTCCCCATTCGGGAAAAATAGACTAACACGAATGATTTTACACTTGCCTATGGCAAACATGAATCTTGAATTCCCTAAAAAGGCACCCCGCCCCTTTGAGACTAATTAGTGCAATTGGACAAATCAAAGAAGTAGAATGATTAGAACAGACACTGAATCTGGATTCCCCAAAGGGTGCCCGTCCTTTTGGAATACTTAGTTACAAAGAATCATTGGACGAGTTAAAACAGATGCATCTGGAATTCCCCAAAAGGCACCTACCTGTCTCTTGCAGAAAGACGAGTAATAGGGAACAATGTTCTAATTATACTACTTATCCAAATTCTTAGACTAAGTAGATCAACTAGCAACAATGAATTTGGATTTTCCCAAAAGGCACGCGTCCCTGTACCAGGAAAACTCATTTAATAAATCGAAGATAAAACACGTATTGTAATTAGACAGTAAGTCAGGATTTCCCCAGAAGGCACCCAACATAAACAAATGTTAGGATAATCATGAGAAGTAGAATAATTAGCACAAACTGAGTCTGGACTTCCCCACAAAACTCCCGGCCCATTGAAAATAAGTAGAACAATTAGACTTGTGAATGCTTAGACTAGTTAGGACAAACATGAACATTGAATTCCCCAAGGGGTACCCCTTGATTTGGGAAGCAAATAAGACAATGATAATAGTTTAAATCGAAGAATTAGGCTAGATTAATATAAATAGAATAAATATTGCAAATAGACAGTGAGCCTGGATGTTCAGAAGGCGCCCCCACCCCCCTTTGGAAATAAATGTTAGAACAATCGTGAGAAGTAGAATAATTAGCACAAACTGAATCTGGACTTCGTTCGCCACAAGGCTCCCGGCCCATTGAAAATAAGTAGAACAGTTAGACTTGTTAATGCTTAGACTAGTTAGAACAAACATGAATATTGAACTCCCCAAAAGGTACCCCTTCATTTGGGAAGCAAATAAGATAATGATAATAGTTTAAATCGAAGCATTAGGCTAGATTAAATTGAAGAATTATTGTAATTAGACAGTGAGCCTGGATGTTCAGAAGGCACCCGCCCCGTTGGAAATAAATGTCGGAAGAATCATGAGAAGTAGACTAATTAGCACAAACTCCCGGCCGATTGAAAATAAGTAGAAGAGTTGGAGTTGTGAACGCTTAGACTAGTTAGAACAAGCATGAATATTGAATTCTCCAAAAGGTACCCCTCCATTTGGGACGCACATAAGATAATGATAGTACTTATAAGAAGTAGAAGAATTAGAACAAGCTTAGATCTGGAATTGGCCAAACGGCTCCTGTTTCCTGGTGAAATTGAACCTGAAAATTCCCAAGCACGCGGGGAATAATGGGAATAATGGGAGGAATTAGAGACTTAGAAGACATGGATTTGGAATTCCCAACTGTCACCCTCTCTACTCACCAAAAGAAGGCTGCTCAGCTGGATTTTTTTAAAATGATTGGAACAGTGTGGGAAAATTATGGAATTCACTCAAAGGCCCCATCTCTTTTGATAAAAGTATCATACCTAGAGCAAACACGAGTCTGAAATTCTGTAAAAGGCACCCCCACTCCCTAGAGATTACAATTAGAAGAACTAGAAGAATTGTGTTAAATAAAGTAATTTGCAAGATGAATCTTGAATTCCTCAAAAGGCACCCGCCCCTTTGGGAATAATCAGAATAATTAGAGAGTTAGAAAAATTGGCACAAACACTAATCTGGAATTCGCCCAAAAGGCACCCGTCCCTTGGGCAATGGATAGAATATGAAACTACTCAGGATAGCTGGAGCAAACATTAGTCTGGAATTCCCAAACAGGCACCTGTCCAGTTGGGAACAAGTAGAATGTTTAGAACAGTTAGCAAAACATATATTATCTTATCGTCCTGGATATTCGGATCAATGGGAAAAGTAGTTAATTAGAAGTCAATGAATCGGGAATTCCGCCCAACAGGCCACCTGTCCCTTTCGGAATACATGAGTAGAACAATTTGAAACATGGATCTGGGGTTCCCCAAACAGCATCCTTCCCGTGAGGAATAAGTAGAACAGCTTGAACAATTACAGGAACTTGCAAATAAAGTGATGTTGATTTCCTGAGAAGGTACGCGCCCCTGTTTGAACAGTTAGAATAAGCCGAGTGGCTAGAAAAACAAAGGGCGTTATCTGGTCTGTGTTGTTTAATATTCTAATTCGGTAGACTCATTTTAATAACTGGAACAGATACACATGATTTACGCGTACAAATACGGCTACGCGTCTTCGTCTTATTCTATTTATTTCAACGAGTTGGAACCACTCCAAGACTTGAAATGATCTAAACACATCTGCCATTTCCCCAAGGGCCCCTCGGGAAAAAATAGAGTAACGAGAATGGTTCTGACACTTGCGTATTGCAAACATGAATCTTGAATTCCACAATATTTGGTGTAATTGGACAAATCAACCGTAGAATGATTAGAACAGACACTGAATCTGGATTTCCCCAATGGGTGCCCGTCCCTTTGGAATACTTAGAATGATAGTATAAAGAATCATTAGACGAATTAAATCAATTGCATCTGGAATTCCCCAAAAGGCACCTGTCCCTTTCAGAAACATGAGTAATAGGGAACTGTGTTCTAATTATACTACTTATCCAAGTTCTTAGCATAAGTAGATCAACTAGCAACAATGAATTGGTTAGTTTCTCAAAAGGCACGCGTCCCTTCGGGAATAACTAGCATAAACCGAATAATCAGAAGAGTATAGCCAGGAAATCCACGAAAGCACCCAACCCATTTTGAATAAATCGAAGAATTAGGCTAGTTAGAACATCATTGTAATTAGACAGTGAGTCTGGATTTCCCCAGAAAGCACCCGTCCCTTTGGGAACACATGTTAGGATAAAAATGAGAAGTAGAATGATTAGCTCAAAGTGAATCTGGACATTCCCAACAAGGCGCCCGGCCACTGAAAAACATAATGTTAGAATTGTGAGAATGCTTAGAATTATTAGAACAAGCATGAGTGTTGCATTTCCCGAAAGGAAGCCCTCACTTTGGAAATAAAATAAGATAAGATAGTAGGTTTAGAAGCAGAATAGTTGGAGCAAGCATGGATCTGAAATTCGCCAAAGGGCTCCAGTCCCTTGCGGGAACAAAACAATTAGAACAGCTGCACAAAAATGGAAATTGCGTTGAAGATCCAAAGCACGCCCGTCCATTCGGGAATATTTGGAAGAATTAGACACTTAGAAGAATTGGATTTGGCATTCCTCAACAGTCTCCCGCCCCTGTAAAAGTATATGGAGTGATTCGAATAATGAAAAACAACAAGGGGCGTGCGGGTCATGTGAGCCACGCGCGAGCGCGCGCCACATTATACATGGTCTACCCTTCCACCCACCCACCCCCCCTTGGGACGGGGAATCCGGAAAGATTGCCCAAAGGAAAAAACTGGAGTCCTGTGAGGTGCCATGTGGATGGGAGGGTAACATGGAACCCAAAAGAAAAGCTCCGATTCCCCCAAACAAAATTCCTCTACAAATTGGGGCTGGTTCCGTGTGAATCTGTAGAGGAGCATGTCTGGGTCCACAGTGAACAGTTCCAGGGGTTCTCAAAACAAGTATCTTGGTTGTTTCCCTTCATAAAAGGTCATGTTGAGGATGGCGCTTTAACTCAGCATGTTGCTGCTAAATGCTTGTTATCAACCACAACCAATCCTACAAGGAAGCAGCAACAGAGTGCTGGTTGATTTTCGTTATTGTACCGCCTTGATGGTGCTTTGCTACTAAATGCCCGGTGTTTGCAAATGCATAAATAAGCAAGTCAATGCATACACAAATTCATGCATAGATTAAAACATGAAATTGACACAACAGGCGATAAGTTTAATTTGTTTGCTGAGGCTCAAGTTTTGCTGAGAAAAGGGAACGATGATCCAGTAAATGTTTCGGCACAGCGCTTGCCGGAAGGACTGCGAAAGGAAGGGAGCCCTTGCAGTTGATGGTTTGCAGCCAAACTTAACCATCCAAAACGTATGAGGTTCATTCCCAAAACTTGGTGATTCTCTGCAGAAGCGGACTCCAAGCAAAAAAAGGATGGGTCGATATTGCATGCCAAAAAGGATGGGTCGATATTGCATGGCGTTTACCTGAGCTGCCTAAGCCGTTTCATCCCGGAGATCTTCCGGTGGAACTCCAAATCCTGTGGCCGTGCCTTTTGCGAGGGTCCGCCTTTTGGGCTGTGAAACCAAAGGCGAACCAAAGGCAGTTTGGAGGTTCCGCCGTCTTTTGTTAAAAGGGGAAACCAAAAGGAGCTGGCTTGGGTCAACCACACCATTTCAATGGGTGTTTTTTTTTTACCAATAACCGGATCTCCGTCCGGAGGTGGAGACGGATGAGGCGGGGCCAGCACCCAGCTAGCACGGTAGCACGTCTGAAGCCGGCAGTTGGGACGGTGTGTTCAACGTCTCCTCCTTTGATTGTTGGAAACATGGTCTTGGTTTTCACCTTTAAGGTGGCTGAGTCGGCTTTTTGATTTTAGCCCAAATGGGCCAAATGGCCTTCTCATGTCTTCAAGTTGTGGTTACTTGTCCAACTCCTCTCCGCTTATGGCCAGGTTTCGTCATCAAATGGTTCACCTTTCATTGCTGGGTCCCCAAGCTGAGGATGTGTTTGGCCCGTGACCAGTCGACATAGCCGCATTTCAGTGGGAGGCCAGTTGAAGGATACAAAATAGATGAGCAGGTCTTAAAATGGGTCTAAACGAAACCCGGAATTGGACAGCAGTGGTTCCATTTACCAGGGCAACCCGTTTTGGGTACCTATGTTTGACCCACGGCCAACCCCACGGCCAAAAACGGGAACAACACCGACAGGTGACAAATGTGAAACAATCAATATACAGGGCCTAACTCCCATCGCGGGGAAGCTCGCAGTTGAGTCATTTGGGCCAGTTTCTTTTTCGTTTTGTTTTCTAAGACAGATCCCAGCAACAAAGAATATGGGATCTTTTTCACTGAAGGTCAAGAAGATCCTAAGGTTTTTCCCGTGTCCAAGAAAGCCACAGGAAGATTCTGACGGGACCTTGGCCGACCCTTTCGGAAGCCACCCCGGTGAATCGAAACCCGTCAGGCGCCGGAGCGGCCTGGCGCCTGCGCACTCAATTCGCTCGTTCCATGTGCGATGCGTCGATGGCCAAACCAAGGGCCAAACGGGACGCCGAGCGAAACCCGCCCCACCGTCCCGCCCCGGCGAGAAGTTGGAGGGGGGAAAAAGCGGGGCGTGGGTTTCCTGTTTTGTGTCCTTGTCCTTTTTTCTCCCAGCATGGCTCGTTTTGTTTTGTTTTTCGTGCTTTTTGCAAGGTTGGTGAGTAAAAGGTTGGTCGCCCGTTTCCCTTTTCGACCCGTTTCCTTTTTTTTTTTCATCCGGGGGTTGACCGATGGCCCGGCGATAAAAAAGGTCCAGCCACGGTGAAACCGTGGGTTTTAAGTTGCGATGCCCGGGTTCCCACGGCTCACGGACCAGGTCCGAGGCTTGCGCCTTGCGGTTCGTTCTTTTTGTTTGGTTCCTTCCCTTAGACATCGGTAACGTGGGAAAGGTGCGGGGGGGGGGGGCAAACAACTTTTTGAGCCAACCAAAAAGGCGGGTTTGGTTGGAAACCAAGTGGAGAGCGCGGCTCCACATCTCGGAACTGACCAATCTGGACATTGGCTCCAAGACTTGAATGCTATTTGGGTGTGTCTTTTGTCGAGGGTACCATTTTGTGGGGGTTGTTTTTTGGGGGAAACCAAAAGGAACACCAGTTCTGTTGGTTGGCTCCCTGGAAAAAAGACACCCATTTGGTACCCCTAGGCCCTACGCATTCAGAGCAGGACATGGGCAGGTTTGGATGCGGGGAGCCACCAAACTAAAGGGCAAAGCCTTGGAACCCATCAAACCCCCCCCTTCCACATGAAGCCGCATGAAGCTGGGACAACTTCTCACCACTGGGGCTTTCTCTGGCACGACCGGAGGAACCGGTGAACCCCGATCCCCGAGTGAGGCGGTGAAGCCGGAGGATCCAGAGGTGCGCGCCGGGAGAATGCGCCGACTTTGAGTTCTCGCTGGGTTTCTGTGTTCTTTCTGAGTTGGGATCTGGTTTTTCCATCTTGGGTGAAAAGGATCTGCTTGAAGTTCTTCATTTTCGAGGGTCTCTTTTTCGTGGTCTCTTTTATTGGGGTCTGTTGTTTTTTGTTTCCCCTCCCCCTGGAGGGTCTTGTTCGTGGGTAGTTTTGAGGGTCTGCTTGTTTTGAGGGTCTTTGCTTGAGGGCGACGTGCAGGTG
>CAUJNA010000493.1:102500-125000 GCA_963377175.1 Effrenium voratum | reverse complement strand
ACTGGAACACTGGAACTTCTGATATTGTTTTCCGGTTTAGCCTAGTTGGTTTAGTGCTTGGGTTTCAGGATTTCAGCCACCAAGAGGGCAGCCTAGTTTTGGGGGACCTCCAAAAATGATGGGTTGTCATTTTTGTTATTTTTATTTTGATGGTTGCTTAAGCCAAACCGCACCCAAACCGCACCGATTCTCGCCAGGTGCTGGTGGGCCGAGACGAGCTGGACCTGGTGGCTGCGGGCAAAGATGCGGATCGCAAAGCGCGGGAAGAGGAGGAGATGGCTGTGGCGCATGGGTCGAAACCAATGGGATACCATTTTGGTTGGTGGTGAATTCACCACTCATTTTAGAACAGATTTTGGGGTGGGTGGGACGGGTCAATGGTACAATTTTAGGGTGGGATGGGTGGGTGGAATGCGCGCACGTACCAGTTTGGGGTGGGTGCACCACCCATTTTAGTCGGGATTTTAGTGGTTGGATTGGGATGTTCACTGGGGGTACGAGCTTTTGACCCATGGCCATGTGGGTATGGCCCCAGCTACGTGCCCTTTTAACCCGGGAGGGTTCAAACCTACTAAAATAGACGTCCTGAAAAAAGTTGGTACCCTTATTGTAAGCTCTCTACTGGAGGACCTAGAAAATTAAATGGCACCAGGGTAATAGGTGAGTCATGTCACATCAACAACGTAAAAGCTCCTGGTCCAAACTCATATATGGGTGTGGCTCAAAATTCAAGAGCTGGGGTTGCGGCAGGTTTTAGTGGTTGGTTCCATTTAGCAAGGCAACCCATTTTGGGGTTATCCTATTTTTGACCCACAGGCATGTTTCGCGCATGGGCTCCTCTTCCACGCTGACGAAAAAGGTTTGAAGGGCATGAGGGTCCCGAGAATGTTTTTCTTGCAGACCCCTGATTCATAAACTCCCCCTGCTTCTTGAGGGGGGGCCCCTTTTTAGCGGGGAGTCCTTTCTTCTAGGGGGACCCGCCTGATTGATAACTGAGGGGGGGGGGTTGAATGGATTCATGGGTCACCGAATTCTGGGGTCCCTAGCTAACTTCCAATTGCTTAAGTTTTTGTGTTCTATGTCCCCCGACATGTTTTATTATTGTTCCATGGGAGTTAAGCAAATGGAGCTTTAAAAAATCATGCCCATATGGGTGTGTCTCTTTTTCATGGGTTTGCACCCCATGGTTTCTTTCGAATTTCCGTCTAAAACTCTAGCGGTACCTTCCCCATTCTTTCCAGGGATCCTTCTTTCTAGAAAACCTCCGGACACCCTGCCAGGGAAAACGGATCCGGTTTTTGAGAAGAACGATGGCTGAAAAGAATGGAAAAGGAATCAACCTCTAGATGTTTGTTTTTCTTGGCTGAGGGGAGCCTTGTGGGGTTTTGAGGGTAGCACCAAACTCATTTGAAGAACTCAGCTGCCCAGTGGGTGTCCATGGAACAAAAACAGGGGCCAACTTTAAATTCGACGAGCCACCTGGGGCTCTTGGCTTCAGACCGGTTCAGGAGGCCAAGATGTCGCGGCTCGGGCGCTGGCGCGCGGGGGGCCTCGTGCTCTTTTTTTTTGGCGAGGTCCGCGAAAACGGAAGGGGTGGGCGGCTTGTCCTTTTTTTTTGGGGGGGGGGAGGGGGGTGGGTGGGTGGGTTGGTTTACTAAGTACAAGTCATTTTCAGATTTTACATATAGTTTCACACTTGTTTGAATCTTTCTTGAGACAACTTCCCAAGTTCCTTTCACCCTTTTTTGTCGAAGCCTCTTTTCGCGGCATGCAGAAGCCATGAACTTCTTTGGCCAAATGAAGCGACCACGTCCCAACTTGCCGCACGCGTCGTTTGTCCAAAAAGTCCCCTGGAAACCAAGCAGCGGTTGCGGTTGCGGTCCCCAGGAGCTGGGAGAAGCTGCGTTTGAGTTCTCAAGTTCAAAGCTTCCTTGGGATTAGGGGAGGTTTCACTCCTGCTCTTGGCATCACGATCTAAGGGCGTGTTCAGCTTCTCACGTTCCACGCCCATTTCCTGCTTGGGTTTTTGTGGACGTGTCATTTGCCAGTCGACCGCAGTTCAGCACTAGCAAACCTGCGTTTGGGGCGGGCATATTAGAAAACGAGTTCCGGTTTTAGCTTGGTTTCAGGGGAGCTCTTTCTTTTTTGTCGAGTTCCGTGTTCGCTTTGGTTTGAAGGGAGGCGTGTTGTTTATATTAAATCGGGTTCGGTTGTCACCAAAAGGTTTTTCGTTTACATCAAACCGCCTCTTTGACTCATACCGCCACGACCGTTTTGCTGTCTGAGTCGAAGGGTTTGGTGGACATCGCTAGGCCCAAACCAGTTCAAACTAGCAAATACCCCATGTCGCAACCAATCACCGAGCAAGCCAAGCCGCACAGTCAATTGCTCACACCCACCCAAAAGCTAATACAAAACTGCCCCCGTGCAGAGAACTGCAAACAACAAAAAAGTGAAGCACAAGCACAAAAAACAAAAACAAAACAAGGACTCTTCGCTGTTGTTAGCATGTGTTAGTTTTGCATTTGGTAGCTTTTCGGTTGTGTTCATTTATATATATATATATTTGGCTAGACTTTTTTTGGTTAGACTAACAACAAGGAAAACCCAAACAGAACAACTCAAAGGCCAACTTCGCCGGCCGCTCCTCGCCTCCACCCCGCCCCGCCATGGCGCTCCGCGGCGCGGCGCTGCGCTTGGCGCGGCGCGCGCCGAAGCCGGCGCCGGTGCCGGCGGTGCTCGCGCTGCGCCCCGCGCCGGTGCCGGCGATGGCGGAGAAGCCGCCGGAGCGATGGGGATGGGAGTCCGACGGGGGGCGGCTCGTGTGAAAACCAAGGTGCAATATGTTGTATGAAAGTCAGAGACTGGTTGTTACTCTGTGCTAAAACCGGGGGTGCGTATGTCGTATGAAGGTCAGAAACTGGTGGACGGGTTCCTTTTCTCTGCCCCATTTCGGGGGTGATGTTGAGAATGGTGAAAAGAAGGGGCCAGTTAAAGGGAAACCAAAAGGAAGAAGAGGGAGCGAGACAGGTGCTCTTAAGAACGGCTTGTGGGAGGTGGTTTGACCTTACGCCACCGTGTTGAGGGGATTCTTTTCGGGGTGTCACTTTGGTGATCCCACAAATTGCGTTGAGGGAAACCAATAAGCAGCTGATTTGTCTGGAATTGGATATCTCATAAATCAACCAGTGGTTCATTCATCGAGTCGGTCACATTCGCTGCGTCGCAATCAAACACGGGCAATGAAGGTTGACAGTCCAAACAAGGCAAGGACCAGGCTGGCAAATTTGATGATATTCCAAACAGGCATGCGGGTGTGTGTGTGTGTGTGTGAGGTACTCGTTTGGGGTTAGAGGAAACACCTGGTCCATCAACTAGAGACGCCAAAGTACCAAAGCGGATGGCCAGTATTACATGGATTCCTCTTTTTGAGGGTACCCTGTTTGCGCTGGTTCAAGGGGAAACAGACAAAAACATGTTTGGGGGGAGGTCCCTTTATTTTAAGACACCAGATAGGTTTTTTGGGGTATGTTCAATGTCCCTGTTGCACTCTGACTCCAAATATCACAATCCAGCCCTTCTGATCCAACTGATCACAATCTAGAGGGGTCTACCCAAAATCGGACCATAACAAATCAAGACGGACATCCCTTTCCACCTACCAGGAAAGACATCCATGCCTCTTTCCACCCCCTTCAGGGAAAAAGAAGAAAACATCTAGGACACTCTTCTGAGAAAGCATCTAACAAACCCTTCTGAGAACCCCTTCTAAGTTTTGCTTTAACCATTTCTCCATTTGCCTTACACCAGGCTTACCTGGGCCTCGGCAATTTGAAGCACGAAAGGCTCCAAAGTTGCCCTTTCTGGGCACCCGTTTTCTGGTTACGGGGTCCAAAGTTTTTGTGGTTTTTGTGTTTTTTCGGGCCGACCAATTGGTCAGGGTTCTAGGGCCTCACTTCAGACGGATCGAAGGCCGGCCCTTTTGCTAGGAACTATGATCATCGTCCTGGGATAGTTTGTCTTCGAATGGTGTCTAAGAACTACATGGACCAGTAGAAAAACCCGACAGCCACTTTTGTTCTGACTTGTAGCAGAACCAACAAAGCCTTTAGCTGCATGTTTGCCAACGGGGCGACCACGAAGCTCAGGCGGGTTTTGGGGAGGAGTGCACTTCGATGTCTTTCGGCCAAAGGGTGCCACGCCTTTTGGTGGACCAACTGGAAGGAAGCTGAGAACACATGCGGATCCGTCCCACGAAGGTGGGACAGAACTTCAGCGAAGCCAGTTTTGGGGTTCCATATCTAATTGGGTCTGTCATTTTTTTTGCGGGCTGCTTTTAAGGGGACGCCACAGAAAAATAACCAACGCCTTTTTCAGAGTCTCCCCCACACAAGTTGTTGCTGTGCTTTTTGATTGGCCACCCCAAAAACTCCCGGATTCGGTCGCGCACTGAGTGCTCGGGGACCCGGATACCTTCGTTCGATTTGCTTCCATTTGCTTCAAAAAATGTGTTTTCCCCCTGTTGGTTTTAAAGGGAGCCTATCACTACGTGAACTATTTGGTATTTTTCCAGGGGTCTAAACCAAATGGAAGGAGCCCGGTCCAACCAAAAAGGCCCCCGTTGGACTTCGAAGTTCTCGCTAGGAGCCCAAGCCGGGAGGCTACGACATCACGATCCGGAAGCCCTCGGGCGGGGCGGTGCCGCGCCTCAATGCGCTGATCGTGGATGAGGCAAATCCGGCGTCGAGGTATTGAAAGACATGTTTTGTGTGGCAAGATATGTGAATTTTCCGTGGTTACTGAAAAAAGGCATGTATTTTTGTGAGGAATTTTGCGGGGTGGGGGGAGGTGAGCGCCCAAAAACTGAGGCAACCCAGAGGCCATGGGCAGTGCGTTCGGGTCCTAGCTGGTTTGACGGTGCCAACGTCCGCTTGAAGCACAAAGCCACCACCAAAAGGGGAATCATTTCTGCGCCCCAACCAGTTCACGTCCATGAGTGCTGGACAGGTATTTACACCAGAAACCAGGCGCCATTGCCACGGCAAGGTGGATAATCTACGATCCCCTCACTGTAGGCTTGACAAATCCACGTGCCCTGTCCAGACATCGTAACAAGAGCAGTCCGCTCTCCAGGTTGATTTTGATCGGGCTCGCGGTGTGCCAATCCTTTTGGAACTGGGGGCAACATTGACCATTGAAGTGATTCATTTGGGGCGCCGATCTCAATCGGTCTCTTAGATGCTGAAGGGCCGCGGCCTGAGGTTTTCATGCCATGTTTGAGGCTGTGGGAGCAGTTTGGTTTTGTCGGTGCAAGGTTCCACTGACAGAAGCTGCAAGCTATGTTGAGACTTTGTTTGAGGCCGGCGTCGTCATACCTCATGCCCCAGCGCTTTTCCAGGTATCCGCTGGCCGCCACATTGGCGCCATTGAAAGCTTTCCATTGAAGTGGGCGAACGAACAGGAAGCTTTGACTGGCCGATTGGCTGTGGCTCAGAACTTTTGTTAAAGGTCCGAGAGCCCAAGGGTTGAGGTTACACGGTGGTTTTGGATTTTGAGTCCATTGTCTCAAGTTATGCGCACGGGAAACCTCTTGAAAAGCAGGGTGTGGTGAAAATGGCTGGCCGAGTAGTCTTTCCACGGGCCGCGTGACGTTGATGTTTGCTTCTTTTGCCAGCCTTCGGTGCTGTCGGATCAAGTGATGCGAGGGAGACCTGAGACCATCGGTTTGGTTGAATTAGCGTCGTGTGCGGGCTTCATGCGCAACAACCTATCTGTGTGTGAAAGAAGCGAGACATCCCTTGGTCACAGCCTGAACAACCAACTTTGCAAAAGTTTTCGAACCCATGAGTTAAGATGTCGCAATGCGGGCTGCCTTTCGCATTGAACAGCCTGACGGCATCTCTCAGTGCAGTGCCAGGCCGCCAGAGAACCACTGAGCGGCCATTGGGAAAGTATGGATGTGGCGGCGCGTCGGTTCGCGGCAACATCGGCAGCATCGGCAACCTTGGGCCCACGTGGCTTGCTGGGGCCAGCGCCGCGCTGCTCAGGTCTCTTCGTGGCAGAGGGGTGAAATGCGCATCGTCAAGGACAGAGCTACTGGTGGATGCTGACTGCTGCAGCATAGACAGCATCAAGCAGGCGATCAGCCATTTGGAGGCAGCGGTCTGACGGAGGATACGGACTTTCTCGACATCCTTCTTCAGCTTCAGAGGGCGGGAGTGGACGCCCTGGTGGTCATTCGATCAACAACGCCAGGCGCTATCAGCACATACGCGCATACGCGCGCATACGCGAATGCAGGGCTTCGAGTGACGTTGGAAGTGGAAAGCAATTCTACCGCAGTCAAGGCAATGCCGCTCAGTTCTGCGGGGATGGCTCAGTTCTACTTGACCCATGCGATCCGCTTCCTCCGAATCAGTGGGTCTCAAGTGAGTGGAGACAGCACGGCGTACTCTGCAAGACTTTGGCGAGCGGGGCGTGACGAATATTTCATACAAAGCTTGGCCAAACTTTGGTTTGCAAACCATTTAGGCAGCTGTCTCACAGTTTTCCCTGAAAGTTGTGCACTTAGCAACGACCTCTGCGGCATTTTGCAAAGGCTCAACACTGAACAAATCAGCAAGATGAACCACAACCAACTAGCCTTTTTTCTCCCGATAACATCGAGAGGCAGTGGTAAAGCCCGAAAGTATGGGCACAGAGTAGCGCGTGGCATTTTCAAGGGCGGTGGGCCCTTCATGCTGGAAAGCACACCAGATTTGACAGCCCGGGCATTGAGAAGACTGGGCTATTTGGACGACGAACTGAACTCTGAAGTGGGCGAGGTGATGTTTTGCTTTATCAACAGCGCTGAGAATAAGAAAGCATTGAGACAAACAGGATGTTTACCAGGCTGGAGAGAAAAGTTGCGGCGCCGAAGAGAAACTACATGACATGCGGCTTTTCTTTCGCACGCAAGTCCAGGAAGATGGCAAGTCTCAAACATAACAACACATCACGTGATTACACAGTTGTTGAAGAGATCTAGCTTCTTGGCAAAGGAGTCTGAGTTCAGTCGCGCTGAGATTTTTGCAGCCATGCAAACCTACTTAGAATATCATCATTTGCCCCCCATGCAGACTTTCAATGGTCGAGCTCGACGAATTATGCTTCACAATGTTGGAGATGCGTCTCATCGTGGCGTTATTGAGATTCAAGTGAGATAGGGATGCCCAGCATGCGAAGAACATGCTTCGAGTGTCAGGAAAAAGTCCGTGTGGCAACACCTACCGCACCAAGGGCAGCCTGACAATGTGTGGGCTGAGTTTAGGCTGCCAGGCAAGGGTTGCCTGCACTTTCCGTGAAACCAGCATTTGTGTTTCACGTCAAGGTCCCTTTCCTTTTGACTGCCAAGTGGAGCTGCCTTTTTCGGAACAAACATACTTAGTTTCGCTATCGGCCCTTGTCTTTTTCGCTGTTTACTTTGCACCGCACAGGTTTTCTCCCTTCGATTGACATGGAACCCGAAAGCGCTTCTGCTAACTTGCAGGTCTCGCCAAACTTCGGGCACTGGTGAGTTTTCGTCACCTTGGCTGGACATTGAGCCCTTGAACACATAGCACGGTGGGAAAAGCCAGGGGTCTGTGCACTGCGTGGTCCTGAACACCTGTTCGCGCCGGTTGCATGCAAGACTCGTGTGTGTGTGTGTGTGTGTGTGTGCGTGCGTGCGTGCGTGCGTGCGTGCGTGGGTGGGTGCGTGCGTGCGTGCGTGCGTGTGTGTGTGTGTGTGGTGTGTGGTGTGTGGTGTGTGGTGTGTGGTGTGTGGTGTGTGGTGTGTGGTGTGTGGTGTGTGGTGTGTGGTGTGTGGTGTGTGTGTGTGCTTGAAACTTTCTAAAAAGCTCAGGATTCTAATTATAACATGGTAAAGCCTGAGAGACCTCGCAGTTCCTCACAAAAAGATTAGATCAAGTCTTGCGATGTCGGAAGGCAACGCTTTGTGGGCAAGGCACTTGACGAATGCTTTGAAGTACCGCTTTCGCACTAGATGGTGGTCTGGATGTGGTGGTTTGAGGATTCGATTCCCTGGCTTCCGCAGAGGACAAAACAACAAAAACCGCCACCCCCATTTCACCCCCAAAAGCACCGATTTCCCGGCTCTTCTAAGAAGCCGGCGCCTCTTTTCTCCCCACGTCTCCACGTCTCCCTCGAAGCTCGGCCGCCAAAGCGCCAAAGCGCGCGCCGCAGATCTACGCGCCGGCCTTCCTGGACCCCAACTCCCCGGTGCCCAACGAGCCGCTGGAGCCCACCGAGCCCAAGCCCTGGAAGGCGCCGCGCGCGGAAAACGCGAGGGGCGGAGAAGGGAACGACATCGGACGAGCCATGGGTTTTTGTTATTTTTTGTTTGGTGTGTATTTTTGGTGTTTGGTTGGAGCCCCTGTATTTTTTAAGCAAATAATATATATATATATAATATATAGATATATATATATATATTCTGGTTGGAACCCCCTGTAAAATGTCGCGCAGACCGGTGTTCCGTCTGGTTTTGAAGCGCGAAACTCAACTTGAAAGCTCCGGCGCCGGCCAAATACCAGACGCCCGCACCCCGGCTTTCACTTTTTGGCTTCCCTTTAAAAGAACCAAAGCTCGGTATCATCAACACAAAGCCGAGCCGGCCATTTGGGGGTGTCAAGTCACCCCCGTTTGGGAGGCTTCTGAAGGGAAGAGAAGAACGCCATGGGGTTGTCCTCTTTGGAGTTGTCGCATTGAAGAAAACCTGGGACGAGCTACCTTTTGTTGCACACTTCTAGGGAACCCAGGGTCACCGCTTTGGACATCCGCAGCACCGGGTTTAAGCTGAAACATCAGGAAGGGGACTTCGCCGGAGGCGGACCTGGCTCCAAATCCTGCGGCTTGAGATCTGACCCTTCGGGGTTGAAATGGACTCCCATGGTTCCCTAATGTTGACCCTGGATCAATAAACCCCTGTTTGTTAATATGGGTGTGTCCCTGGTTTTAGTGGGGATTTGTCACTTTTGGGGGGAACACCCCCATATTAATAAACAGGGGTTTATTGATCCGGGGTCAACCTTAACCACCACCCGGGTCTCCCAACCACTGGACTGTACGGCACGAGATGGACAATGAAAGCAGTTGTCGGGGTGCTCGAGCCCCCGCCCTTCTTTCACCTGCCACAACTCCTGTTTCCTAGAAAGACCCGGGACCAGTATTTTATGGGAGCCCCAGCTTAGTAAAAGCTTCTGGTTGATCCGGACCTTTCCATGTGAAATTCAGGTCGCGTTTTTTGAATTATATGATCCGGCCGCCTTTTCCCCAGGAAGCACAGCCCATGAACCTTTCACCCAAAAACCCCAGCCATTCGACGGCCGACGTGGGCTGGTTGTCCCTCGGCGGAACAGCTGGAGGTGCTGCGGACGCAGAATGGGAACCTCCCGGTCTACACCAGGCGCCGGGAAGCGAGTTTCTCGTCACTGCAGCTCCCCTTTTTTCCACGGTCACGTGCCCATACAGCCAGGACACCAGCCAGTTGGAGAGAGTCCTTTGGTGGCTTCGCCGGTGCATAGCCATGGTTGCGAGTTAATGTTTGAATGAAGTCATCCGTTTTGGGATCCCAGCGTCTGTGAAGTATCTAAGCATCCGATGAATCTGTCCGAATCAATGGCCGGACCCGAATTTCTTTGGCCAAGAGGAAACATAGCCAGTACCCAACTGCTTTTGTTCATGTCCAACCTTCCCAAACTGTCCAAAAAGCAGTAGTTGGAGGGTGGAGTTAGTATTCGTTCTTTGTTGGCTATATATCAATGGACTCGCAGGGACTTTGCCTCGGACTGATCCGGCTGATTCGAACAAGACATGGGTAATCTGCACATTCACCATGGGCCTGGGAACTGCGAAGGCATTTCGGGGAATTGCGAAGGTGTTTAATCTTCCATTTGTGCGAATCAGAGCTGGGGCCCAGTCAGATTCCAGTGGTTCGGGTTCTCAGAAGGTGCTGAAAAAGCCCATGGGATTTTCTCAAACTAGTGGATCCCCTTTGGTTGGGGCGTACCTAGGCTCAAAATGGATCAACCCACTTTGGTATCAAAATCGGGGACCGCCAAACTGGTTGGTTTCCTTTTAGTTTCCTTTCCATCCAAAAGGGGTGCCCTATGTTGATTCAGACCCATGAGGGAAGCCAACCGGCACCGAGACCCGGAGGTATAGCCACGCCGGGGCGGAGGTCTCGACGCTGGTGAAGCACGTCTACGGGGACATCGCGGCCATGCGGAAGGAGCTGATGATGGCCCTTTGGCCAGAGTAGACATTTGGCTGCTCAAAAATATGGAGACCAAAATTTGGCACCTTGGTAAATGGAACCAAAGACTATCATTTGCGTAACCCTAGCTCTTTAATTTTGAGCCACACCCATTTCAAGTATCCATAGTAGACAGATGAATGTGGTGATACTGTGGATGGACGAAGTTCCATTTCGCACCACCATTAAGAAGCCCTGGAAGGATTCCCCCTGTAAATACCAACAAATACGGGGTTCCCAAGGTTTCAAAATTGGACAGGTGGACATTTCACGTATCCATGATGAGGTTGTTGAAATTTTAGGTGTCCACGGCGAGGTTTGTCGATTCCATGGCGAGGGTGTTGATTTGTGAGAGGCTGTCGACTGTTTCAGGTATGCATGTGGGGGTGTTGAATGTTCAGCTTGTATCGCGGTTGTTCAATATTCAGGTATGCATGTGAGGTTGCGGATTTGTCAGGTAAAGAGGTTGTTGATTGTGTCAGGTATGCATGCTGCTGTTGCACTTTCCTGCTGCATCCATGTGAGGTTGTTCCTTCTTCAGGTATGCATGTGAGGTTGTTGGTTTTTCAGGCATCCATGTACCCTCCCTCCAACTAACATGGCACCTGTGGGAGGGTGCCTGGAAGATCAATCTCGTCTTGAATGGACCAATTCCCTGTGAGGTGCCATGTTAGTGGGAGAGAGGGTAAGATGGCTGGCTCGTTTCAGGCATCCTAGGCTGTCGAATGTTCAGGTGGTCTCCACGTCTTCATCTTGTCAGGTGCTTGTGCAGCTATCCATGTGAGCTTGGTCGACGTTTCCGAGATACATGGGACCACCTCCAACTTGGGAATGTTTTTCGGGTGGGGGGGGAAACAAGTGTACCTGGACCCTCAAACTACCCATAAAAATTGGATATCACCATATAATTTTGGGGGTCAAGCCCATTTTTAAGTTGGAATTTTGAGGGTTCTGGCATCTTCCCAAAGGCGGGGCTTTGGTTCGCTCGGGTCGGAGGTCACGGAGGCCCCCTGCCGCGTGCGCCCGGGGAAGTTGGAGGTGCGGGGACTCCACCGCTGGCTGCTCGGCGGGGTTGGTGGTAGACCTGGCTTGGGGAGAGGGCGACTTAAGCTACGATTCTATAGGTTATTTTGAAGACCTGCCTGGATATTGGGGGGAGGGGCCACTGGGGGGATATTGGCACAAGGGATTGTAGGGATCTGATGCATGAATGTGAAAACCAGGGGTTTGGAGCCCAACATGGCCCCAAAAAGAACTTGGAATGGTTGGATATGTGTGGGGAGGGGAGGAGGGGCCACTGGGGGGGAAATGGGTGGGACTCCCTTTGAGACCGGGCTTGGTTGGTTTTCTTGCTGCAGCGGCTCCCTAGGGTGGCAATCATTTGGAAAGGCCGCAATTTGAAGTGAGACTCCTTTCAATTGATGACTCAGGATTTTGTCCATCCATGATCAATGAGCCATCCACTCAGGAAGTGAGATAATGATTTGGTCCATCCCAACTGGTGCAGGGTTTTGTCCATCCAGAATGAGCCTGATCTGCCTTGCCATCCAAATGCCTGGGCCCAGCCTGTGATACCCCCCTTGGATGTCGAGTTTCTCGAAACGTTTCCCCCTTCAGCCGTGGCTGAACGGTACTATTCTTCGGCTCCGCACCACGTCGGCGGAGCGTGTCTCGCGCTAGGAGAAAGACGCAAATACTTCGACGCCCGCGGCGTAAAATCCGCATCCCGGATCTCTCGCCTCAACGGAGGCCAAGCGTCATAGGGGATTGAACGACCAGGTAAACCAGGAATCGCCCGACCTATTTTTCAACCAAATCAACCAAAAGGACACTGTGGATGGACGGAATTCTGCACCACCTAGGAAACACTGGAAGGATGATTCCCCTGTGAATGCCAACAAACAATGGGTTTTCATTGTTCCACAGTGGTGCGAAATGGATTTCGTCCATCCGCAGTAGGTGTCCTTTTTGGTTGATGTGGTTGAAAAATAGGTCGGAAACCCATCTATTTTCCCCAAAAGGACACCTGTGCAAGGCGTGGCTATCAACCAAAGGGCTGCCGTTTGTCCCATGCAAGGTGGGGCTCAGGTGGCACCTGGTGAAGGAGTTCCTCCTTGCTGAAGTCAGCCTTTCCTCCACAAACGGGTAGGCAAAGCGCTTTTTTGTTGCGGGACTTGGGGGTGAAATGGGTTTTCAGGTGGCGAATTTCAGCCTTTGGTCACTTCAAGGGGAATTCTACCTGGAACGCTGGAGATAACCAATGGTGGGGATCAAAGATTCTTATAGATCAGAGGGATTCATTTCCCACCACCATTGCTTTGGAGAGGAGTACTGACTTCCCACCCACCAGCACCGCCACTACTCCTACCAGCATCACTCCTACCACCACTCCCACCACCACCACTCCTTCCAGAATCGCCGCAACTTTCGAGTCGGCTCGCCCTCCGAGGAAGCTAAAGGAGTGGCTCATGCACCACGGCCCACGACGGGGGGTTTGATGTGGGTGGGTCCACCCTGGAATGATGATTCCGCTGTTACCAACAAGCAATGGTTTCCCCCAACAGTGCCAGTAGTTGTTTGGGAGATCTGGCTTGGACTTGGACTTGCCTAGCATTGCCAACTCTAAGTTTAGTATTGCGAAGCCTTACTCTCAGATTGCCAGATCACAGATAAACAACCCTGTCAAAGTAAATGCGTTAACCTTGTAATTTCCCCGCCACCAAATCAGGTTGCAATTAAAACAGTGCCTTTTTTGTGTGACTGTTTGGCCTTGGTGTTTGAATAAGGGATGTTTTTTGAAATCAATGGTTTGGGGACTCCCTCAAAAACAGGAATTCCTAAATCTAAGGACTTTAGCTTTAAAGGACTTAGATAAACCGCCCGCGAAGAGTGAAAGGCTAGGGCTTTGATCGGGTACTCGTGTTTTTGATTGCCGGATTTTTCCCGCACGACCTGCTGTTAAAGCGAACCCTGACTTCAGTCGCAGGGTTCTAAGATTCTGACTTAAGACATCAAAAACAAGAGGACCACATGCAAACGTGGCCACGTTCAGGTTGCTTTGGCCTTCTTCTTTTTTGGGAATGGCGCCTTGGGGCCTAGAGTGCCGTGGTGCCAATGCGTGTTTCCGCGCCCGAGGTCCCTTGGCATGTGAGCGACTCGTGAGCGAAGAAAAGATGTGAAGCGGTCGAGCCCGAGCCCGCGGAGTCTCGTCCGAGTCGCACCAAATTCTCGAGCCCGAAGGGTGAATTGTGTTTGGAGCTCTGTGTTGGGTTTCTTTGTTGTAGGTTTGCTTGCTTGGTTGGATGGTTGTTGTGGATAAACAAGGGGCCCCTTATCCTTTCAGGTACTTTTTTGCCTCACCTTCAAAGAAGCCACTCGAAACGGACCTTGAAAAGTCAGGTCCGAATCGGTCGCTCGTGGTATTGTGTGTGGGGGGAGGGGGGGGGGGGGGTAAGAGAAAGACGGCAGTTCTCGAAGCTCTGCAAATGCTCATCATGTTCTTGCCAGTGGGATTCCCAAGCCAGGTTTAAGTGCTTGGCCCGAAATCCCCTTTGCTGCTGTCCAAAAGGCAGTGGTTGGAGGGTGCCGGGCCGTCTTTTTCAGGGAAACGGAAACGTCAGCGGCACGCGGCACGGGACGACTCGGATCGCTCCGAAATCGAGTCGACGGCTGAGGCCCAAAGCTCTCGGCACCTGGGTGAGGCCAAGGCTGCGGCGCAGACGCGCCGAGAGCTCAGTGAACCGAGCTGGAGATCGTCCCCCGCAACCTCCAAATGCCCGGCCTGTTTTCAGGGTATCAGGTCGACCCTCTACTAAAAAAGGTTAGGTAACCTAGGTATTTACCATGGAACACCAGGTTTTCCCAAAAATGCCCTGAACATGGCGGGTATTTTGAGTAGGGGGTAGGTCTCTGAATTCAGCTGTCCAAGTGATTCACATCCCTTCTCACATTTGCAGGGTCGATGGTGGACCCATGTGACCCCATGGAATTTCCGTTTCTCTTGACCTTCTGGCCCCAAAACGTGAACCATTTGGGGTTTCCAAGGGGCGACTGAGGCTTGGGCCCGGTCGGGGGTCATTCTTTGAGAACTGTTTCGACTTTTGGAGTAGAGGGTCGGCAGGTCTGGCATGTGGGTTCTCCAAACGCGGGCCTCCTGTGTTCCCTGCTTAGGTTCTCTTGTTTGAAGGATGCTGGGGTCCCGATATTCCCCATTCAACCAGATTTAGATGTGATGTTCGAAACCAGGGAATGAAAGTCTCGTATACAGGAAACCTCCAGCGGTGGTTGCCTCTTGGTTTCCCTAAAAGCATCCTCTAAAGGGGGGTCCAATTCGTCTGAGGCAGACGGTCGTGTTGGATCGTTTTGGAAAAACGGGAGATGCCTGGACCTGCTTCGAGCCTGTCTCGAACAACATGGCTGTGGTTGTCAAAACAGTTTTGGGATCCCAATGGATCCCATTTTGGTTGGCAGGTGAATTCACCACCCATTTTAGTCGAGTTTTAGTGGTTGGATTGGGATGTTCGCTGGGGTATGATTTGGTTTTTGACCCATGGCCACATTGCTGTGTGTGTGTGTGTGTGTGTGTTTTCTTTCCGAATCAATGTTTCAGCCTCCATCTGATTGCTGGTCTGGATTGGTGGTTTAGGATTCTCCCAAAGAGTTCATGGGCCCCCCAAAAGAAATCGTTCTTTCCTTGATTGTTTCTCTTGGACACAACACATCCAAGAAGGTGCCGACCAGTCTGCCACATTGAGAACCCCCTTTTGCGTGAATGTTAAAAGAGTGTCCTGGGAGATGCGGTTCAATCTCGGGTATGCCCATTGTCCATCATGGGGCACCCAACCTGCTGAGACCAGGCTAATAAACATGGCTTGGGGTTGGATTCTGGCCAAGCCAAAAGGTTTCTCTACCCATCAACCAGGCAACTCACATATACTCATTCAAAGCCATACAACATGGCCATTGCAGCAACACATACTATATGTTTGTTCGAAGCCACAAAGGACCATTGCAAGCCACCCTCCCATGGTTCAATTTGCGAGTGGGCTTTGAAACATTCTTCGAGCAACCCCGAATTTTCATTGAATGTCCTGGAACCAACCCATAGCATCCCAAAACGGCATGCTCATCCGCCTGCTCCCCCCCCCCCCCCCCCGCGCTCCCTGTGTGTGTGTGTGTGCGTGTGTGTGGTGAGGCTGTGATCGCGTCTTGGATGCCATCGAGAGGTGGCTTACAGACATGGAGACAGCCTGCGACCCAGTCCCACATGGCCATGGGTGGGGTGGGGTGGTGGGGGGGTGTTTGTCACTTCCTGAGTTCCTGGACGTTCGTCACTTCTTGGGCTTGGACCATAGTCTAGGTCCCCCAGTAGTGCCCTTTGACCGTTTCTTTTTTTGGGGAGGGTTCCCTACTAAATGAGACTACAGAAATAAGGGTACCCTCATTCTAACCTCTCTACTGGAGGACCTAGTAGTGGTAAACAAAAACTTTAAACTTCATCCACTCAGGAAGTGAGGGAAAGCCATGTTTTGCACCCAGTTTCCCACTACTACAACCCGGTAGCGACTCAATTCTGGTCATGTACGGAAGGGCAAAGGGGCACCCCTCCCCATACATCCCCATACATGTATTGCTCTGTTACCAGGTAAAGCTTATCAAAGAGGCCCCGCGCTTTTTCCACGTCAGTGCACTGAGGTCAGGCAAAGCAAGCACAGAGAGAGAGAGAGAGACGGAGAGACAGAGAGACGGAAAGAGCATGTGTGTGTGTGTGTGTGCATGGTCCCAAAGCGAGTTTCCTTCCTGTTGAGCCATCTTGAGTAACGGGCCAATTCAAAGAGAGCCATTGGGGCGGGGGCGGGGGGTCTTCCAAGATGTGTGACGCTCCGCTTTAGTTTCAGGACGGGGGCACTTGAGGGCACTGAGGCCAGAGATCGGTCGGGGGTTTGAGGCATTCCAAGTTGCGTATTTCATGGAACCCTTAAAAAAAACCAAATGACCATTGTCCTTACTTGGCGCTTGGAGGATCATGGTGCTGCAAACCCTGGCAACGCTGACGAGTTTAGTGTCTTCGGGCTTTGCTCCGCGTCTTCGGAGCCTAGGCCTTCGCTAAGTCCGCCCTTCGCCCCCAGCCTGTCTGGCCTTTCCAATTTTTTCCAAGCCTCCATCAAACAAACTACCTCTCCGTGTTGATCCTGGGCCCATCAGGCAAAAAAACCGACCGCAACTCGCACACCAGGAAAAGAAAACCCGTGGAAGCAGTATAGTTGCCATGGACCTGGGTGCTGGTAAGAGACAGCTCCTTAACCGAAGCTGTCAAAACACGGGGTCTCTGAAGTTTCCTCCCTTGAAGCTTGCCCGCAAACGATGCCTTTCCCGGAGCCCATGTGGCTGGATGTGCCGCAAACCGGTTGTCCAGGCTCTGGTTGACTCCAATGCAATGCGGGAAATTAACAAACCAATCAGCCGAGACCAAGCAACCAAGCAACCAGGCAGCCAAGCAACCAAGCAACCGACGCAAGCAAGCAAGCAAGCAAGGAAGCAAGCAAGCAAGGAAGGAAGCAAGCAAGCAAGCAACCAAGCAAGCAAGCAAGCAAGCAAGCAACCAAGCAACCAAGCAACCAAGCAACCAAGCAGCCAAGCAAGCAAGCAACCAAGCACCAAGCAACCAAGCAGCCAAGCAGCCAAGCAAGCAAGCAACCAAGCAACCAAGCAACCAAGCAACCAAGCAAGCAAGCAACCAAGCAACCAAGCAACCAAGCAACCAAGCAGCCAAGCAAGCAAGCAGCCAAGCAAGCAAGTAAGCAAGCAACCAAGCAACCAAGCAGCCAAGCAACCAAGCAACCAAGCAACCAAGCAGCCAAGCAAGCAAGCAACCAAGCAACCAAGCAGCCAAGCAACCAAGCAACCAAGCAACCAAGCAAGCAAGCAAGCAAGCAAGCAACCAAGCAACCAAGCAACCAAGCAACCAAGCAACCAAGCAACCAAGCAACCAAGCAGCCAAGCAGCCAAGCAACCAAGCAACCAAGCAAGCAAGCAACGCAACCAAGCAAGCAAGCAACCAAGCAACCGAGCAACCAAGCAACCAAGCAACCAAGAAACCAAGCAACCAAGCAACCAAGCAACCAAGCAACCAAGCAACCAAGCAAGCAAGCAACCAAGCAAGCAAGCAACCAAGCAACCAAGCAACCAAGCAACCAAGCAACCAAGCAACTAAGCAACCAAGCAGCCAAGCAGCCAAGCAACCAAGCAACCAAACAAGCAAGCAACGCAACCAAGCAAGCAAGCAACCAAGCAACCGAGCAACCAAGCAACCAAGCAACCAAGCAGCCAAGCAACCAAGCAACCAAGCAAGCAAGCAAGCAAGCAACCAAGCAACCAAGCAACCAAGCAACCAAGCAACCAAGCAACCAAGCAACCAACCAATCAACCAACCAACCAACCAAGCAACCAACCAACCAACCAACCAAATACAAGGCCAACAAACCAACCAAGCGACTGACTTGAAGAGAACTTTACCAAAGCCCTGAATTGGGTTATATACATATATATATATATATCCAGCACCCGGGTCCCAACCGCCACTGCTTTTTGGCGGCCGTAAGGAATGGTTGCATGGTTGGAAAAGCAGGCAGTTGGGGCCCGGGTGCTGGATGGGGAGCTGAAAAAGCAAGATAAACTAGAGAATAAGGCGTGGAGTCAAGCGTGCAAATTCTCTGCCTCTTACCCAGACCCCTCAACAGTAGTCCCTTGTCCACTGTTTTGGTTTAAAAAGGGTGTTTCCCCTCTAAAGCTCACTTTTTGAGGTCCTGGACTTTCGACACTTTTTGACCAAAGCTTGGACCATTTTAGTGGCAAGCGCCAAGGCTTGGACTCTTGGCCCCACTCAGGAAGTGAGGCAATCAACCACCAAAACTGCCGGATCCTTTCTTCCCGCGACCACTGAAAGGTTTGGGCTTATGTTAAACTCGTCTCGCCCACTGAGTTCCGTCCGGACGAACTTTTTGGGCTTGGACCAGGTTTGTGGCGGACACAAAGTGTTTGGACTTTTTTGGGCCAATGCACTCAGGAAGTAGGAAGTGAGACTAGGTAACCCACCAACCAAACCAAGTAAGCAAGCCACCAACCAAGCAACCAACAGGCCAACCGGACAGCCGACCAACCAATGATACGCTTTCTTTCCGCTGGAACAGGAAACAGGTCGGGTCCCTTGGCTTTTGGTTGAGGCTCGGAACCGGCGGGCTTTCCAGCAGGAGCTGAGGCGGGCGCTTCGCGGGTTTGGGCGGTTTGGGCGTGTCGTGTTTGTTTTTCTGGAGGGTTTCTGGGGGGACGGTTTTTTGCTTGGTGCGGTACACCAGGCTCATTCCCTCATTCCCTTGTGGTTTTCGATGCACCATCCCTAAAAAAATCATTCCACTGGTGTGCTTTAAGGGGATTAAATGGATTTTGAAGGAAAACACAGCGCCCGGGTCCACAGCCACCACCGCGTTTTGGAGAAGCCGCACGGCCAGTGGGATTTTGGATGGGAAAAACAGCCGGGACCTGGCTGCTGGAAAGGGGAGACACCGCCCGCATTTTTTCGAGGTCCCCCCCCAAAAAGTGAGACGAATGAACATGGGGTGGACATGTGAATCGCCCCTTTGGTGGGCATTTGGAGGTTTCTCACGCCGGATTTCGAAGCTTTTTTTTGGATGGCGATAAAGAGAAGCCGCAAGAGAACAGTACCTTCCTTTGGTGGTCCATCAATTTGAAGAACACCCGTTGAGGTTCATGCCCACCAACCACTTTGGAGGGAGGTGGTTCCCCAATTCATTCCCATTTGGAACCCGCTCCAAACCGGTCGACCCCTTTCCCATCGGCCCATGGAAAAGAGGAACCGCCTTTGGGCTCCTTTTTGACTGCATGGGGTCCTAAAGGGGGTTCTTGTTTGTTTTCAAGAAAATAATCGCGCCTCCTCGTTTTGGCAGGCAAAAGTGCGGCGAGTAGTTTGTTTCTTTTTGCTTGCCGGGCTTGGGGTTAGGGACCAGGTGGTCTTTTTACGACTCTGGTACAAGCAGATTGGGAACGGGTTCTATTCTCAAGACCTGGGTTTGTTTTCTGACTCTCTTTTGGCCCTGTTCAGCCAGCAGAGCCACGTGAGATGTCCCTTGTTCATTTGACCGTTCGGTTTTCGCCTAGATCTGTTTTTAGTCATAGCCCCAAAAGGCTAACCGTTTATTTCTGGGTTCTTTGGGCAACTGAGTTATACAACCCTTTATAGCCATCTTAGTACAGTCCATGAGTTTCGGGGTACACAAGACTGATTCGCCAAGTCCCTTTCCTCAAATGGGGGGGGGGGTGATTCAAGTGTCCGGACGACATGGGGTGACCGGGGAACCCCACCAACAACGATTCGACCAAGATGACACCGGGAAAAGTTCCCGGTCATTTTGGGGGCCGAAGGGATGATGTTTCTCTCCCCCGTCGAATAGGCGTTGCGTAAGTTTTTTGCTGGGGTCTCCTGCCATCTGATTAAAAACAGGTCGCGAAAAGCAACTTCCCGAGGCGTGGGCCCATTCTGGAGGGCGCCATGCCCGAGCCCAGCCGCGAGCCCGAAATTTAGGCTCGTCGGTTTCTCGAGCCTAAGGGCTTGGAGGGCGGCACGTCCCGGGAAAAAAAGAAGAGGAGGTCAGGGGGGCGGGAGAAGAACAAGAACTGCCAGCTGATGAAGATGTTGCAAAAAAGAAGGTAGTCTTGTTTGTATCACTCAAGGTTTTTATATCTTTCATGCAATTCCACAACTGCTTGGTGTCCTTTTCTACCAAACATGGGGTTGTCTGTTTTTGAGGGTGCCCGTTTTGGGGTTCGTTTAAATACCCCAGAACACGACCCAGTTGGGGGTAGCCTTATTTTGACACCATATCCTGGGATTTCCCATTACCCTCAATCACCACGGGCGAAGGAGTTCCTGCCCCTCAACCATTGGCGAGCCTCAAGCAAATCCGAAGAAAACTTGTTTGTTTCTATTTCCTCCATCCCAGAACAACTTCTCACGTATAGGGGTCCTTTTCAGGTTAGTTTGGTTAGAAATAGATGCGTTCCACAGGTTCAGATTTGCACACTAAGGGCACGTCCTTTACCCAATTTGGGTGTATGTTGAAGGTTGTGGAACCTCCCACACGCCACGGGGCCCGCTTCCTTCCCCTTTGCACCAACCCCCATTGAAGCAACCTCGAAAAAGGTGGGGTACCGCACATTTGAGGAAGAGTAGTATCAGTTCAGTCGAAGCAACGGTACCGCACGTTTTAAGAAGCGTAGTATCAGTTGCTAAGTCGCTCTAACTCCCACCGGTCTGGTCCTGCGAGATGCCACAACCCTAAAAACCTACCGCCCACACTAGAAGACAACTGCTTTTTTCGTTAGGGATGTTGGACCCCGATTGCGGGTATGGGCAAGGTGGCAGGGAGATGGATTTGGTGTTTGTTGTTGAAAAATATGGTTTCTTCCAGCATCTAAACGAGCAACACAAAAGGGCTGGCCAAAGTTCTACCCTGCTCATCAGGTCTTCGGATGGTTTTGGCTATACCCAGATAACCCCCTTGGACAGAAGTTAAAACAGATGGGCAAGATGGGCCAAGGATCTTGCTTGAAATGAAGTCTTGTGATTCGTTTGTTTGAACTTGTCCCACACCGAGTTTCACAACTTGACCCAAGACATCGGCCATGGTTCTCTTAGGAACCTGGCTGCAACCGCTCGAGCTTATACCATCCCTAGCCCTGGGAGCAAGTGAGGTCTGCGCGATTTGAATCGGTCTCAGGAGTTTCGCTCGAGCCAAAAGTGCGATTGAACACCCAACACGTGATGAAACGAATGAGCATACAGCAACAACAATTGAATGTTCAGGGGACCCCCAAACAGGAGTTGGGTTTTCCTCTTGGTGTCCTCCCAAAACCCCTCCCAAAACGGGGTATCAAAAAAGACGCACTGAGATAGATGATCCATCGAGAAGATAGCTAACCGAGCCACTACTGCATGGTCATTGTTGGGAAACAGTTTACATGTTTGCTTGCTGGGTTTAGTGGTTGAAATCCAAACACATAACTGCTAGCTCTTTTTTTTTGCTCCCCTTCCAACGTCAACCTTGAAAAGGCTGGGGGTGCAGTGGATTCGAATCCCCAGGTTTGCAAGGCAAGCAGTTCCCAAAGACTCTTTCCCGAACTCGCCTTAGTCACCAGGCGCCAAAGCTCGGCCAAGGGCTCGGCCAATCGCAAGCCGCAAGCGCGGGCGGGCGGGCGCCCGCGCCTCGAGGTTTGCTGGAGACCTTGCTGGGCCCCTCCACAGCGAAGCTCGGCGATGCTCTTTGACCTGCCGGAAGGGCTCGGGCGCTTTTCTTTCTTCGTGTTTTTTCTTCCAACAGCTGTTATCTGGGAAGACTGCTTCTTCATGTTCTTCCTTTCTTTTTGGGGGGGGGGTTGTCCACAGCTTTCCCTCCAGCAAGAGTTTTTCGCATCGCTCAATCTCATCTGCACGGCGTTACCAAGCATGGCTCTGTGAAACGGGAAGGCTTTGGTTTTCGCAGATCTTCCCGAAAAAAAAAGCTCCTAGGGGCCAAACAGCCTTCCCGTGGTCCAAAGTGAATGAGCAAACCGAAGGTCCAAAATGAATGAATGAAAGGTCCAAAATGAAGCTGACAGGTCCGAACTGACAGTGGTTCCACAAATGTGGGCTTGGGCCGCTTGATCCCAAGCCTTTGCCAAAAAAAAAGAAGCAAGATGCGCAGTTTGGGTTTCTTTTTGGCGAACAACAGCAGCCCCAGCTCCAAAATCTAATCGTTTTTTTGCGTTGGCGCCATAGGCTCCATGTCCGCTGTCCGCAAGCCTCGGCTGCGATGCGCAATTGGGTGACTCTAGCTCAGCCAGCACTTCTGGCACGCAAGGCGACGTTGGTGCCCCGAGCAAGACAGCGCCGCTGCTTGGCTGACCCAGCCGAATTTCCACCTCACTGTCATTGCTGCTGTGTATGCCTGTGAGTTTGCAATTCGACGGGCCAGTTGGAGCCAAACTGTGAGTTTGTTTGGCTAGGCCTTTGACCACATCAAGGGCTTGGCTCTCGCGCAAGGGGTTCTGTCCGCAACCCTGCGGCGGAGCTTGCTGCCAACGCCACCTTGCCACGCTACTGCAAGGCGATGCCCGGCGGGCAGCCCGCGGCTTCAGCGTCTGTGCCTCCGTTG